>JAWQRJ010000845.1:0-18113 GCA_033557515.1 Diorygopyx duplodentatus | reverse complement strand
CAATCTACATACCAATCCACCTTAATTATAAGATATAGTTGATATTTATGGCACTAGGTGGCAGTTTTATTTCAATCTGTCAAATCTGTCAAACGGAGACATCTTTTTGGTATAGGGCCCTAATATTCGTAAGTAACAAACGATTACATTATTTTTAATTACATATTTTATATCTTGAGTAATATTTGTATCCTTATTATGTCGAAAGAAATTAAAAATAAGGAAGAAGTAAAAAGAAAAGTTATACCTTTAGCAACCAAAATATAAATTTTGGATCGTTTACGAAATGGAGAAATAGTAATAAATGTTTCTAGATTATATAGCACGAATGAAGCTACAATAAGGATCATAAGATTACCATCCTCTTCTTTATCTAAAAAGAAGCAGACTTTCACAGCAAATCATGGTTCGTTCAAAAGATTCAAATCAAGACACTGTTTATATAGTTTAAAAGGTGAATGTAATAATATTCAGTATAATATAGTTTAAAAGGTGAATATACAATAAATTAAAAGGTGAACTGAAATTTGCTGAAATTGTTGCCAACAATTCATATACTCCTGATCAGGTTTTCAATGCTGATAGGCCAGGATTATTTTGGAAAAAAATGCCAGAGAAGACCTATGTGTCTAAAATTCATAAATCAGCTAGCGGTTATAAAGCAGCAAAAGATTGTATAACAATTCTTTTCTGTAGCAATGCTTCAGGAGATCACATTATGAAACCATTGGTTATTAACAAATCAAAAATGTCACACGTATTTAAAGGAATAAATATCAACCACATTCCTGTTTATTGGAGGACCAATAAGAAAGTGTGGGTTACTGTCACAATGTTTAATGAATGTTTTATCCCAGATGCCAAAAAATATTTAAATGAAAAGCAGTCCTTCCTTCTAAAGTGCTATTGTTAACTGACCATGCACCAGGTCATCCACAAGATTAACATCATGAGAATGTCCATGTTATATTCTTACCAAAGAATACGATTGACTTCATTATTACAGCCATTGGATCAGGGAATAATTTCGATTTTTAAGGCTCTGTACATAAAACGAGCCTTCACACGCACATTTTAGAACAAATGGAAAATAACGAATCTTTAACAGTTATTAATGCTTGGAAAAACTTTACAATCTTAGAATGTCTTAAGCATATTGCTTTATCATATACCGACATTAAGCAATCAACGCTCAATGGCTGTTGAAAGAAATTGTGGCCAAATGTGGTTAAAGGTGAAGCTTCTATTTCACCATTAAAGAATGAATATTCTCAGATAGTACAATTGGCACATTCATTGGTTGGGGAGGAAGGTTTCGACGATTTTACTGAAGGAGATATTGCAGAACTAGTGGCTGATAAAGAACTAAGTGAAGATGATTTAATTAACATGGTTGATGAAACTAATGATTGTGACAATGATCCTGATGAAGAAGAATTTGAATCAGCTAGCGGTATGCTATAACTTGAAAAATAAGTCACTCAACGAAAAACTGGGGATATAAAAATGTGGACAAACAGTCGACCCGACCCCAAAGGAAAGAGCATTAATCCCCCAATTGATGAGCCGGGTTTACAAAAATCGTTTTTTTTTTGCTATATTTTTCAGCATTAAAAAATGAATATTCTCAGATAGTACAATTGGCACATTCATTGGGTGGGGAGGAAGGTTTCGACGATTTTACTGAAGGAGATATTGCAGAACTAGTGGCTGATAAAGAACTAAGTGAAGATGATTTAATTAACGTGGTTGATGAAACTAATGATTGTGACAATGATCCTGATGAAGAATTTGAATCAGCTAGCGGTATGCTATAACTTGAAAAATAAGTCACTCAACGAAAAACTGGGGAGATAAAAATATGGACAAACAGTCGACCCGACCCCAAAGGAAAGAGCATTAATCCCCCAATTGATGAGCCGGGTCTACAAAAATCGTTTTTTTGCTATGTTTTTCATAATTTTTAAAATTTTCTAACTTTTCTTTTCTAACGAAATTTGATGTATATTACTGACAGAAGAATAGGTTACTATTCAAACAATCTTATATTCTTATGTAGCATACCCAGAACTATTCAGAAGGTCCTCATTTTTCTTCATTTTATTTCAATTTCCCGCTAGAGGGTGATGGTCAACTTTTTTTTCTTAAATAGGATTACACATTTTTTATGCATTTATCTAATAGAGGATTTTTTTCTTTTTCACCTAATCACCTAATCAAAAAATAGACTACTTTCTCGCTGTAACCTTTCGCACATCGTGACAGCAGATGAATCAAACAAACTTAGTGGAACGGGTGCCGTTCCACTAAATTTGTCGCATTTATCGCCCGATACACTTAATACGATACACTTAAAAACGATAAGACATAACGTTGGGCCCAATAAGCAATGTAATATTGCAATTTGCAATTTGCAAATCATGTGAAAATATTGCCTAAATACCAGTATTGCGTGATTTGTATCACTAGTGCAAGTGTAATTTTATAGTCGTATGATTGGAATTTACTGCTATCAAACCTGAAGTAACCTTAGTAGGCACAAATGCACTTTGGTGTATTGTGTAATACATTATTTTGCTATCATGTTACTATTCTTGGCAATTCTACAGAAAAATAAATAAGCATAGGAAAAGTTTACATTTTGACACTGTATTCAGTGTGTGTACACAATTTTATAATAAAAATTCATCTCGATGTTAAAAATTAGTAATTAACAACCATATGAAAAACTAGTTTGCTGAGATAATCGTCTGATTGATTTATATGGACTATTCTGCATTCGGACGTGCATATTGTCAATATTTTCTTCTGGCACAACTTTTAGGCAGGAGATACATTTTTGTATATTTTATGTACGTACTGTTATTTTTTGTGTGTGTTGTTTGGTAGTTTTGTTTCTTTTTTCAATTATTTAGTCTTTTGAAACACATATATTCTTTGTACGTGTTATGGATTCTTTGTAATCTTTATAAAAATAATAAAAAAGAGTAAGAATAGGCATATCATTATGTCTCAACGGTCGCACGTCTAAATAGAGACATCAAAACATAAATAATAAGCACCGTTAGCATTCGTACTCTAATTTCAATGTTATCGCGGCCAATGTTTGCGGTAACAATGTTATAGCACGGCAATGATGTATACATGTACACGTGATATATCGAAATTCCTGCTCAATAATTAGCCATTTAACGTGACTAATTGAACTGGTTTCTCTGCAACTATGATCTACAGAGTGTATCAGAGATAAGTACTGGCATTTTAGTATGCTGTATAATTTGTGTAGCCACTGATAATCCGTACTTTATCGATCAGTTTTAAAGTACTCATTTATGTTAGTAGCGACATTTCGTCTGAAAATTTCAAAATATGAAATGTGTGATATTTTCAATCGTATCAGTAGTTCCTTACATTACATCTTTATCATTCCCACGTTGAAAATATTACGTGTAAACAATATTAATAGTCTTAACACACTTGGTAATGTTAAGTTCACTAATGTGTTTCCATTAAATGTTTCCATTGATTAGCGTAATTCACAAGCAGGTGATAAAAGATGATTGTCAATACGTACCTTGCATCAAAATTTCTTAAACATTTATAATTATATGCTGGTAGATTTTACTAAACGGTTGTAAAAATATAAAAGAAAATGTTTGCCCACAAAGAATACTCAACAACGAAAATGTAATAATACATTAGGTAAAATATAACCTCAAACTAAGCATCCATAGGAGTTGCAAATCATATTTTAATATCTTGAAATGCTTAGCGATATTATGGCGAATGTTTACGGAAAAGTTAAAAAATCAAAACCGCATTTTAGCACGAATTTAACGCCGCCTCCTTTAATGATTCATATCTAAATTTATACGACAAAACATCGGAATTCGTATGTTGAAAGATTAGGCATTGCCTTGAAAGTTTATAAGGTACTGGGGAGAAATGAAACAAGCCAGAATGAAGGTAGCCCATATTTTATTTACAGAATATTGTACACAAAAAGTCGATAAATATTTACCTTACGTTATAAAACAAAAATAAATGCCTTCACCCAAGGTAGACTTGGATTGTTTTACGGCTATTTTTTTTCACAACACTCAAAATATATGTGTCATAAAATCTGCTATTTTTCGTAACTTTTATCTACAATATTTTTATCTCGCTTATCAGTTAATTTCACAAATTTATAACCAATTGTAAATCAATTAAAAAATTATTACAATGAAACATCACAAACGGTACACAGAATAACTTTCACATTAAAAAAAGAAATATACTAAAACTATTTCTGGTTAGGCACACGATTTAAAGTTAGATATCATTCACTTTCGGTGTACTTCGACCCCAAAGCCAGTTCAAGAGAACTTTAGAAGGACTTTGCACATCTCGCGCTAAAATATGGTTATTGATGAACACGAATGGGATTATTAATAATCACAATCAAACATTAAAATATCTCGCTCAATCTCAATTTTTATACTCATTAAATATTTCAAATAAGTATTTCTTTCGAATATTTTCAAGTGATATTAAAAAGTTTCACTGCTCAAAACAAAACTACATATTTATGTTATCACGATTATTAGGACATTACTTTCTGTCTAGCAATTTCTAAGGTTTTGAAACATACTGTTTTTCAATCATTTACTTGACTCACTGTATTTTGATTGCCAACAAGAAAATTAGTTAACTGTTGACTTCATACATTTGGTAATCGATTTAACAATTGAATGGAATATTTCCATTTGTGGTACGAATGTGTACAAAAAGAGTACAATTCGATGGCATCGAGAAAGTTTTAAAATTCCATTGTTCGTGGCTGGAATTTAACTTTTTCAAAATTCAAAACGACAATATTTCTCGAAAACGGTTGGGGGTACAAATCTTTCCATTTATGGTACGAATGTGTACAAAGAAAGTACAATTCGATGGCATCGAGAAAGTTTCAAAATTCCATTGTCCTTGGCTGGAATTTAACTTTTTTTCAAAATTCAAAAAACATCTATAATTCAAAATCAATATTTTTCGATAACAGTAGGGGTACAAATTTTAATGTAGGATACAAATGAGTAGAAAAAGAGTACAATTCGATGACATTAAGAAGCTTGAAGCTTTTTAAAATTCCAATAGCAGGGGGATGGGGAAATGGACTCTAAATATTATGTAAGATAAAGTAATTTAATTTTGGTATTATTGTATACTTTTAACAAAACTACAACTACACAGCTTATTAGTCTTATAAAACTGTGTTTTTGAATAATGAAATACCTATCATATAAATTTACTATAACATATTATTATATTTATAGAAATATATTTTGTACTTATTTTTCACCTAATTCTTGGTTTCAAAATTTTGTTTAACGGCACTAGATTAAACCTAATCTAGTTTAGATAAAAACTAGAATTTCAAGAATGAACTTTTTTTCAAACTTTAGTTTTTATTCGAATATTGATTAAATTAGTCACGTACTATAATTTGATTTGCAGTAAAAATTGACTTTTCTGTGTATTGGGAGCATTCATTTGTAGTTCAAGTGGACATATGGATATAATTTCTCTAGAAGACGGATTTTTTTAACCGGTTAAGCCTGTCTATATTTCCCATAAAGATCCTTATTCGATTTCTATCCATTTCCCACAGTCGCGCAATCTTTACTTTAATGGGTCAGTGCTGGAGAGCTATCCTTTCAGTCCAAGTTGAAATAATGGCTTTTGCCTGAGCAATGGCAATTCCTGGGAAACTTTCTGGTCCAATAAAATGGGTTCAGAATCATTCCTGGCAGGAAAAAAATACTACTAGCTAGTGAGTAATAACCTAAGATTACATCAAACTCCGAAAATAACTGAAACTTCTTGCTACAAAATCTGAAGAGATTGCCAGTTATGTAATTAATGAAGATCTTGAAAGTGGTGCCATCTGACATTGCATTATATACAGGAAAAGACTTTTAGAAAAGAAAATGGGATCATAGTCTTCCTTAATTCTTTTGTTGTTTTGAAGCTATTTATGATGTATTATAGCATTATAAATAGAGAGTTTTACTGTTTTAATTACTGGTGTACAAATTTGATTGCAAAATCCCCAAGTATTCCATTTATGATGCTGTTCGAGATAACATTAATTTGTTATTTTTCCAGATATGATTCCAAAATTATGCATTACAAACGTATTCAGTATTATTTAATAATTGTTTTAAAATGTGTAAACTTAAGACAATTCAATTGAAAAACCACCACCTGTATTCCGTTTTGGTCAATAACATTCCTCTAAGTGTAATAAGTAACGATGATGAAAGCTATTTAATAAATGGTAGTTCCCCCAATGTGCCAACTCCAAATCTAGTTTAGGGCCATCGAGAAATAATGTAGAAATAATCTGACTGTTATTATATTTCTTTTTGTATATTGTTCCTGTTTCTCCCATACTAATATTATTTTAATCATGTGTAATTAAATTTCAGAAGCTTGCATACAATTTTTTAATGATTGGTAACCTTATCCTTTTGAATATCTTAATAGTGTTTGGCAGTTTATTGCTTTTTAATTTTTATTCCAAACTTATCTAAGAAGGGAACAGTTAAGTAAGTTCCTTAATTTATTTGAGACACAAGTTTATTAAACGAGATATTTTAAAGTGAAAAAAAAATTCAAAGTGTACTCACATAATGTGTAACTCGCATCGACAAGTCTCGCAGCGGCTTCCGCAGGAAGCTTTGAAGCCTCGTCTCGATGCTGTTGCATTATCGAGAATTGTTGCAATCTCCTTAACTCCTGTTCATCTAATACAGTTTTGTCTTTTCTATAACTCAAATTTTTCAATTCCGATAACCTAAAGCAGAACAATCGTCAAAAAAGAAAATATCCAAGAAAAAAATACATACTTCGTATTGAGGGGATCAACATTTTCTCTGTCCATCAATTCCTGTGTATCTAGTACCGTCTCTTTTCCAGGTGAATCAATTTTCGGAATAGTACCCGTACTTAAAGATTCCGATAACGATATATCACTCTGATCGAATTTAGTTCGTAACTGTTCTCTCTCTCTGAGGGCGTTCGATAATTTTAATTGTAACGTATCTCTTTCTTCCAACAGCTGCATTAATTCTAATGTCAGTTCTTCGCATCGAACGTCCCTTTGGTGCAGCAGGTACAGCGCTAAATCTAACTCAGATCGACTCACCGGGTCTGTTAAATCATCAGAAATTGGCAGGTCGGGTTGCGTGTCACGTTCTGATTTCTCAACAGGTTGATGAGTGAGATCCACTTCGGCAATCAGCGCATCGTAATTTCGACTCTTATCGTACAACTCCCTTTGGAGCTCCTCTATTTTCAACACTTGGCTCTCGATTATGTTCCGTAATTCACCCAGTTGTCTTTGTTCTTCTTCCATCGATTGATTTTGTGCATCAAGCCTGTTTTTCAAATCGTCGATTTCCGCGTTTCTCAATGCTAGCTCAGTTTCCACTTTCCCGTGTTCTTCTTTCTCTTTAATCAAGTCGAAATTCCTGTTTACTTGATCCTGTAGTTGTAGTTTGTAACTTTCTACGTCCATATCTTTCGAAGATAGAATTTCATCGTAATGAGTTTCTAGATTACCTAATCTGCGTTTTAAATTGTCATTTTCGGATGTGAGCTCTTGAATTAGGTCGGAGTTTTCGTGCTCTTTACTCGCGATAATGCGGAGGTATTCGCGTTCTTTTTCGTTTAACAAGACGTTTAATTTTGTGATATCATCATTTTTAAGGAGAAATTCTTCGTTCATCGTAGAATATTTCTGAACTTCAACACTAAGCATCTCAATCTGTTGGTAGTATTGTTGTAACTGCATGTTTGCAGCATTCAACTGCTGTTCGTTATCATAAATTTGTTGTTGTAATACATTTATATTTCTGTTGCCTTCTTTATGTTGTGTACTGAAACCTTCTATTTGTTGATTTAATTGTTTTATAATACCATCTTTTTCCATAGATAATGCTGTTAATTTAAGTGAGTCGTTTTTAATGTGAGTTATGTTATCGTTTAATTGAACAATACTAACTTCTTTCTCCGTTAATTGTTGTTTCGTCTCTTGTAATTCCTTTTCAAGAGAATTCAAATAATGCTGTTGTTCTGAGAAAGATTTTATGATATTATCTTTATCAATGATAATTTTGTTATTTTCAGTTATAGTTTGTTCTTTTTCTAATAACGTCAATTCTAATCCTTGACACACCTTCTCTTTACTTTCATAATCCAATTTTAATTTCTCAGATTCTGCTTGAATATTTTCAAGCAATATAAATTTTTCCTGTTTTTCAGTAAGCAACTTATTTAGATCGTCAATAGTATTACAATATTTAGTAATTTCCTCTTTTTGTTTTTCTATTTCAGCGCTCAACTCATTTATGTAATATTGCTTTTCGTTGATTTGCGCTTGCAAGGCCGATATTCTGTCGACTTCATTCCGAATTTCTGCGTCAACATTCTTGCGTAGCTCGTTATTCTCGTTCACCAAGATGTTGTGTTTCTCTTCTAACTCTGTTATTTCTTTACGTAATATTTGTTCAGCTTGATAAAATTCATTCTCACGTTCTTCTAAGTGGAGTTTCCAACTTTCCGCAATGTCATAACCTCTTTGATCAACTTTTTGTATCCACTCTTCGGCCAGCTGTTGCGAGCTCAACAACAATTTGTTGTCGTACTCCACTTCTTGTTGCTGCAGTTTCTCCAATAGTTCTGTTAATTTATTTTGCATTTCTGAAAGTTTCGTTTTAAATTCTTCATTCTGGTCGGTCAGAGATTTTATGATGTTATCCTTATCGTTGGTTGTTTGTTGCAAATTTTCTTGTAACTGCTTCTCCTGGGTGCTCAATTTTACATTCAAGTCAAAGTTTTCTTGGGAAAGTTGCTGAATGTTTTGTTTTAATTCAGATAGCTGATTTTCATTTGTTTGGGTATTTTGTAATTTATACGCATCGTATTCGGTTTGTGTTGTTGTTAATCTACTTTCTAAATCCATAATAACAAGGCTATTTCTTTCGTGTTGCTCTTTATAAAAAGTATGTTCTTGTAAAAGTAGATTGCATTTTTCGTCTGTTTCTTTTTTGGCTTGCTGAAAACTTACATTTTCTTGTTGTAAAGAATCCATTTTATTTCTTAATTCTTGGACAGTTTGATTTGTATGAGATAACATCTGCTGAAGATTTGTGTTTTCTATTAATGTAGAAGCACCTTTTTCTTGTAAATCGTTATTAACTATTTGCAGAGATTTTTTTTCATGTTCTAAACTGTGCAAACTTTCCGTAACTGATAATAATTCTGCTTTGAGTGTTTCCAATTCCTGATTTAAATTAATTTTTTCTGTTACAACAGCTAAGTATTCAGCTTCCGTTCTCATGTTTTCTGAAATCGGTTCAACAGATTTAGCTTTTTCAGCTGATATGCGTAAATTTCGCTGTTCCTCCAGCAAAGCTTGTAATTCCTCATTATCTAATGTAAGATCTCTAATAGTTTCTGTCAGTTCACTTATTTGTATTTTAAGATCTTCAATATCGCCTGGTGGAGTATCAGTTGCGGGACTTTTCTTCGGTACGCGGACGGGGCTTTCAAACCCACCATCTCCCCACTCAAATTGTTCTAATTTAGCACCCAATTCCCTCGTTTTCTGTTGCCAAGATATAATTTCAATTTCCTGCTTTTCTTTACTATCAACAAGACGATCGTTTGCAGTCGTCAATGTATCAACTTTTTTAATTAAATTAGACTTTTCATTTCGCTCTTTTTCTAATTCTATATTGATCTCCCTAATTCTCTTTTCCAAGTTTGTAATTTGGGATTTCAGTTCATCTTCGATCGCAATATTCAGGTCGTCGAAGCCATCCGATTTTTTATTCAACTGTGCCGCCATGTCTTCATTTTTCATTTTAAACTCCTTTAATTTTTTAATTAATTTCCCAGATTTTTGTTGGGACTGTTTAATTTCTTCCGAATGCCGCTCTCTAGCCTGTTCTAAAACTGCTATTTTTTCTTCCAACGCGAGAACTTGATTCCTAAACTGTTGCTCGTTATGTGGAATTGCTGTGAGGCTCTGCTGCAAGTGCTCCTGTTCTAATTTAAGCTCCTCAGGGCTCCATCCCCAGCCGTCGTCGTTCTCTCCAAAGGTATCCGCAATAGGATTTTCAGGATAGCATAGGTATGTTGCTTTTGCGTGAAACTCTTCTTCAACAACTGGTGTGTTGGCCGGTATCTCCTGGTTGTGGATTTCCATTACCGGTTCAAATTCTATAGAGCGCAACTCAGAAACGTCTTTACTTGTCATTGCCGTATCGTCCGGATTTAAAATTTGAGATTCTAAGCCGGAATTTGCTTGTTTTTCCGATTCTTGTAAATATAGCAGTTTTGCCAATTCACTGCTCAATGCTTCACATTGGCTTAAAGTTTCCTCCTTCTCTCTTTCCGTTTGGTAGAGCATAAATTCTAAAGATTTTATCTTGCTTAAAAACTCTTCTTCGTTTTGTGTATTCACGAAAGTAGGTATGTCACCTAATACTTCTACATTTTTTGGAAGAACTAAATCGTTTCCTGAATGACTAGGCCAAGTGAAAGTTCCAATATTATCTACGGAATCTGCCTTTTCGAATCCACTTAATTTTTTTTTTAATTCTTCGTAAGATGCTGTTAAGTGCTCATAACTGTTTGTAAATTCAGTTAATTGTGAATTTAACTTGTCCTTTTCCTGTTTGAAAGCTTCAGATTGATTTACTGATTGCATGAGCAATTGTGAATTTTCCTCTTGGTATACCTCTACTTGTTTATTTCTTTCTTCAATAATGCATCTTAGATTGCTGTTTTCTTCTGTTATCGCATTCTGTTCTAAAGATAATTGCTGAATATTTTCCTCTAGTGAATTATTAGTTACAGTTAACTTGTCTATTATAATAACTTTATTATTAAATTCTGATTCTAACCTCTCACGTTCTTCTTGAATATGCTCTAAATACTGTTGTTGTTCAATCAATTTACTCTTGTAAGATTCAATATCGGTATTTAACATATTTTGATAGTCCTGAAGTTCTTTAATTTGATCACCAAGCATTTCGCATTTCTCAGTCAAAGCTTTGTGATCGTTATTGTAATATTCTATTTGAGTTTGCAGTTCTAATTCACTTTTTTCAGCATCTTCTTTCATACTAAACATTCTCTGCTCATACTCATTTTTCAAATGTTTTTTATCATTTTCTAAATTCCCAACTATCTGTTTCAATCGTATATTCTCGTTTTCTAATATCCCGACATTTTCATTATCGTTATGTACCTCATTAAATCTCAATTGCAAATTTCTTACTGTATTGTGCAGTTCCTCATTTTCCATAATAAGTTCTTTGTGCATTTTATTTAATAACTCATTTTCTTCAGTCGTATCTTGTAATCGTTTTTCTATAATTTCGTCGTGTTCAATCAGCGATTCTATTCGTTTCTCTAAAATGTCTTCGCTCTGTGAAAGTTCTTCAAAGTGACTACTTTTTTCTTCCAGTTGAGCGCCTAGTTCAATGGCTTTTCGTTCCACAGACATTCTTCTTTCTTCAACGGACTGCAAGCCATCTTCTAATTTGTTTACTCTCGTTTTAAATTTACTCAGCTCGCCATCTTGGGTTTCGATAAACAATTCCAATTCTTTTATTTTCATTTGTGATGCATTACCGTGAATTTCGAATTCAGATTTTTGATTTTCTACCATCAACTTCAAGTTCTCGTTTTCCTTGGACAAGTTTTGCACTTGCTGTTTGAAACCCTTTGCTTTCTGGGTTAATTTTTGTATTAAGGTGTCTTTTTTTGAAAGTTCAGAAGAGTTCGTTTCTTGTGAAACTTGAGACAGTTTCTTCTCATATTCCTTAACTAATTGTTGCAAACTTTGTAATTGATTTTCGTAATGGGCGAGTTGCTGTGAAAATTCGTTGCTTCTATCCTCCGCATTTTGTTTGAGAAGATTACATTCAATATTAAGTTTATTGTATTCGTCATTCCTCATGTTTATCTTTTCTTGTAAATCCCATAAATCTTTTTCTAAATTTTCAATTGTGCTTTCTAAATTAGATTTAACGTTTTCGTTGTCAACTAATTGATTTTTAAGGGTTATATTTTGATTTTCAATTTCCTCATATTTCGAACTGTCCTTTTCTCTCAACTCGTTTTCCCACTTTTCGTGCATTTCCGTATATTTCTGTTCCAATTCTTGATATTGACTTGTCTTCTTTTTTAGATTAGCAGCAATTTTCTTCATTTTCTCCAACTGCTCTTTATTCCTGTCTTCCAGCTCTTTGATCTTATCTTCTAAAGGTTCCATTGAATCTGTATTGGTAGATATTTGATTCTGTAAACTCAAACATTTGTTTCGTAACATTTCAATTGTTTCATGGAAATTCTTATTCTTAAATTCAATTTCTTCGTGAAGTTTTAAGATATCCAATTGTTTTTCTTCGTTTGTTTTCTTCAACGTATTTAAATCGTCATTTCTGCTATCCAAAAGATGTTCAGTTTCTAGTATCTTGTTATTCAATGACTTAATTTCGTTTTGTAGTTCGTTTATAATTTTAGTATTTTTATTCAGTTCGTCATCGTATTCATTTATCTGCTCAATGTTGGATTTTAACACATCTTTTAATTCACTTACTCGTCTTGACATGTCATCGAATAACACCGTTTTTTCATTTTCCGTTTGTAATTCTTTGATGGCACGATTTAAATGGGATATTACTGAATTTAGATGTTCTATTTCCTCTGTGTAACTCGTCAATTCGTTTTCTTTTATTTCTAATCGATTGTGTAAATCGTTGAGTTGATTGGACGAAGAAACTAACTCAGAGTTATTTTCTGCTAAAATTGATTTGTAGTTTTCGATTTCTTCAAGGTTAGCAAAAATTTTCTCTTCAAATTCTTCAATTCTCCTCCTTGCATCCTTTAGTTCATGTTCCATGTCATCTTTTTCGTGTACTTTTTCTGAATTTTCTTTTAACTGTCTTCGAAGCTTGTCATTCTCTTCTAAAATAGTTTTGTATTCGATTTCTAAAGAAGACATTTTTGCTTCTAAGTCTATCTTCTCGCCCTTGATAAAATCTAGACCCATTATTTGTACTTTTAGTTCTTGAATTTCTTGCCGTTGAATGTCTATTAAGAGTTTGTATTCTTCGATGTCTTTTATTAATTCATTATTTCTCTCCTTAAGATCTGATTCCTCTTCTTTGTTATCCTCATCTTTCTGTTGTTGTGTTTGCGGGAGAGATTTTTGATTGCGTCTTCTTGTTTTTTTACTTGATTTACGTTGGGGTGACCTTTCGCTTTGCTGCTTGGCCTCTTCTATTGGTTCACTTTGGTTCTTCTCCTCCAAACTTTTCTTTAATTCCTCGTTTTCGTTCTTCAATTCCAGAATGCTGTTTTCTAAATCGACCTTATGTTTTGCCAGATCTTGTAAACTGGTATCCAACTCCTCTTTCTCAGTTTGCAATTGTTCGTACGTTTCGACCAACACATCTCTGTTGTTTTCGATTGCTTTGATTTTAACGTTCAGCCCGTTATTGTCGTTGGCGAGTTGTTCCATTTTTTCCATAACTTCTCGCCTTTCTACGGTAAATAACTCGATTCGCTGAAGGAGCTCAGATGTTTCCTCTGTCAATTGGTTAACGCTCTCGTTTAATTCTAGATTTTCCGCAAGATGCTCCGCGCTCGTTTTGATATCGCTAGGGATATTGGTGTTCTTTTGATAAGCTTCTAATTCCAGTTTTTCTTGTTGCGTCAAACCTTCTACAATTTCGATACTCTCTGCACTGGATACTTTTTCCGCACTTAACTTTTCCAGTTTATCCATTAAATCTATATTCTCCTGAATATACGTGTCTAGTTTCGCAGAAACTTCCTGCTTCTCTTTGGTAATCACATCAATCTTATCTTGCAACTTCTGATTTTCCTCTTCTAACTTGCTTTTTTGTTCCAACAATAAGTTCTTTTCGACCTCCAGTTTATCCAGTTGCTCCTCTAGTTGGATTGAGGTTATTTCCGATTTTACTTGCACATTCTCCAAGTGGGATAGACTTTCAAGTTTTTCATCGAGTTCTTTGACTTTGGCAGCCGACGCCTCTATACCTTTAAGCGGATTAAAAGAAGTAGATGCGATTAATTCTTAAATAAAGCATATCAGAAAGCTACCTTCTTTACTGATTAGCTTAGAAAAATAACAACAAAGTTGGCGTTAAAATTTATTGCAAGCCGTAAAATGGGAAAAAACACTCACTTTGCGATAATGTTAAAATTTGGTTATCTTTGTATGTTAGGATTTCTGACAGCTCGGTTAGTTGTCGTTCGAGTTCATTGGCGGCTTCTAGTGCTAATGTGTCTGGAAATGTTATCATATGATAATTAAATAATACATTTGACATTAAGAGTCGAATCCAAGAATGTCAGTAAATGTCCACTCATATTCATCTGATATTCATAAACAGTTTTCCTTTGATGAACCACTCAAACATTACTCAAGAATTACTTGAACACACTACTGTAGCATTAAACTGTTTAAAATTAAACATTTCAAATAAATTTGAAATCTACAAAAACTGTACAAGCTACTAATTTATCCCAATTTATGAATTTTAAAAGTAAGGAAAAGGCTTGTACTTTAAATAGAGGTCGGAAGGAGCAAAGTAGTAAATGAATATAAGTGGAGATTTAGAGAGATCTTTGAATTCGGGCCAAAGCAGAATAAATAATGAGTTTAATTTCTTTAAATCAATAGGAGGTAAGATTTTTTTATCAACATTTAAACCTTTGGAAACTTTAAAAGCTATAGTTACAATATGTTCGTGCAATTAAAAAAACAACAACATTGTTTAATTACAAACAGGCAAACATGAAATAAGCCCAAACATTCTAACGTACCTTTTCCTCCAGAGGTCTCCATCATTTTCAACTGCAGAGCACCTTTTTCCTCTTCCAGTTCAGCAACTTTCTGGCAAAGCTTGGAGTTTTCGTCTTGCATTTTTACAATTTCCAAGTTCAGATCGCCCATCTTCTTGAAACCGTCGATTTTCTTTGTCAGCTCTTTAAGTTTGGCCTTGTGCTGGGCTTTGACTTTAATCATATTCTTGTTACTTTCGTCCAGCTGTTTCTTCAATTTTGTAAGTTCGTCGTCGTCCAATTGCAGATCCATATCAAGCACAGACTTCGATTTTTCTCGTAATGTTGCTAATTCCCTTTGAATAATTTGATTTTGATTTTCCTTCTCTGCGATGATACTTTGCAGCTCAATAATTTTAACGTCTAAGCCGAGGTTATCGTCTTCCCGATGTCGGAGGCTTCTGTTATCTTCTTCCAACTGTTTGATAGTTTCTTGCAATTTCTCAACTACTGAATCCCCTTTTTGGTATGCTTCCACTAACTCAAGTTGACCGTCTAGCTTATCTTGAAGCTCTCCGTTTGATTCACTTAGTTCTTTCCTTAGGTGCTCCAGATATATGTTCCTGTCATTCACATGGCTAATTTCGATATCTTTATCCACCACTTCCTGCTTCAGTTGTCGAATTTCGTCATTCATCTGCTGTTCCATCTCCACAAAATTCTCTTGCATCTTTCGCATTTGCATTTTGGTCTCGTCCAGGGCATCCAATGTCGTTTTGCCTTTTTTACTAAGATTCTCCGACATCAGTGTTATTGCTTTGGTTCTAGCGTCGATCACAGAATCTTTCTCTTTGATGTTCTCCTGCAGGTCTAAGATGTTCCCCTCGAGCTTTTGAATCCTACCTGTCATTTCCGACAGTTTCCTTTCTTTCGAAGTGAGGATGGTGTACAGTTCTTGAGAGGTCATTTCTGGGGAATAATGTTTTACGTCGACTTCAACGAACGATAAATTTAACGGTGTTTGGCTGATTAACGATTGGGAAGCGTCAAACTGGGCTTTTAATTGCGTAACCATTTCTTCAATACCTTTTCGACTTTTATCTCGTTCTGCTAATTTTACTCTGAAAATAATAAAGATACTTTGGTATCTTTGTTATTTTTTCTTTGATGTTTTTGAGCAGCTGTTTAATCATAACGATTTGATTGGAAAAATAGTAACAGAATCTAATAGTTATTATAAGTTTTTAAAAGATAACATAATTAGAAAGAGACAAATTTATGTGCTTTTTAGGTCTATGTTTATTGATGACTCTATTTTTAAAAATAACGCATTCTTTAATATCTTTTAGTCATAGTTGCGTGTTTTTTAATAACAATTTAAAACTATGATTATATTATACTTATTTTTTTTAAGCAACAATATAAGTACCCAAAGAAATACACATTAAAAATCTTACTTATTTTCTTCCATCTGCTGTCTCAGCTTATCCATTTTTTCGTTAGAAGGCGTCTCCAATTTTCTCCCGACGCTCATCGTATCTTTGTCCTCCTTCTTGTGTTTCATGGCCCTCGCCTTCATTTTCGTTAAGGTGTTCGCGTACTCTTCGACTTTCTCTTGCGTTACGCTCACCTGTTCGTTTTTGCGCAACATCTCTTTTAACTGCGCCATTAAAAGCTGTTGCTGCTCGAATTGGTCCTTGAGGTCGTCCAACTCCTGGTTAGTAGGCGGTCCTGACCCGGAGGACCCTCCCGGGTCCTGTCCCAGACCCCTCCACATGCTTTACTACCTAAAATCGAAGAAAGGTGACATTTAATAAGTCAGTACTCATATGTCGTATATTTTATTAAAATTACACTTCTTAGCTTATGTAAACGACGTTACGTTAATTGTAACTTAATTTTTACCTTGCTATATCCAGTTTTTTGGGTGATAAAAGTAAATATTTTGATAGATGACAGCAAAATAGTGTACACGTATTAAATTCAATTGTCAAAGTTCTACCAACATCTTTTTGGTTTTGATCGAATTTCATTCGACGTAGATGTTTTTTAGTTTAGTTGTTCCCTCAATTTTCTGTAATTTCTTGGACAGATCTTCTGGTATTGTATGATTTGATTCGTTTTTCTTTATATCATTACTAAAATTTGTTGTTTTGTCTGTCACTTGTGACTGTTGTTATGTCGAATTTATCATTCTTTGTTATTTTAAAAGTAAATAAATATAAAAAGTCGCATATAATACGACTACGTAATTAATGTATAATTATTTACATTAATAATATAATATTAAATTTAAAATTAATAATCTCTGAATTGTTACATCGAATAAAAATTCGATATTAATTTTCTTGAAACGGAAAAGAAACTATTTCAGAGTTTATTGATTTACGTGCTTATCATGTACTGAATCATCAAGAGTGTTTAATTAAAAAATCAAAATAAAGTAGCAATAATTATCAATTTATATACATAAACGTGCAAAATTAAAACAGCTCAGACATGCGCACAACAAACGTTGTTCTGTGTCAGCTTTAAAAAAGTGGTTTTGAAAATCTTTTTCCAGTTTATTCGCTAGAACCGGAAGGATCATTGTCACCACGTTGCATTTCGCTTATTAAACTATATAAGGTAAGAAAATTGAATCCATTTTAATTTATCCATTGAAATTATCCATTTAGCTACTGATAACCTAAAATTTTGGCATAAAATTTCTTGATTTTAGCACTATGAATAATTTACTTATTCCCCCTTCACCGAACTGGTATGAAAATAGGATTTTAGCCTGTTCGGTGGACAATACCGTTGTGTACGGCTGCAGAAACGAAATCGCTCTAATAAGTCGTACGGAAAAAGACGAGGAAGCTGATATTAAACTGCTCCCACCTGCACATCATGGAAGGTATGCAATTTTGCTTTAAAACTCTGTCCCAAAATAAACCAAAAAATCGATTGTCTTTGCATTTTTCACATGAATTCTGCGTCTTAATAAATAGGAGATGTATCTATCTACCTAATTATATATATATCTCTTAATATATATATATTTAACGTAGTATATTATGGTTTTACTTGCTAAAATTGAAACGACTTTTTTCTTTTTTACGTTACGTTTCGCCGCTCTCTGACGGCTTCTTCAGACGTAATATTTATTTATTTCTTAAAAACAATTAGTTGTAGAATGTTTTGTTTTAAAATTTGACATTATTTTTCATGTCAGTATTACTTCTAACATGGTTATAATATAC
>JAWQRJ010000844.1:0-18118 GCA_033557515.1 Diorygopyx duplodentatus | reverse complement strand
CTTCAGAACAAACTGATGTTCTGTAGATGCCGTCTGCAACGAACGGCGAAACGTCAACGGAGAGTTTATTCACCGACACGGCGACCACCGGAAAGCCAAGAATATGGTAAACTAATAATCGCCATAAATTAAGTAAATTGCAAGAAAATAAAACAAACTACAATTAATCAACTGTAAAAAATAAATATCTGGTGTGAACAAACAGGGCGTTCCATTTTTTAAATGGTTAGGAAGTAAAGTTGGGAAGTGTTAATAAATAGTAGTGTAAATACCAGTGTAATAGAATAAATGGAAATAATTTTACATTATAGAGGAGTCAATGTAGTGACTTTTATTTCATTTCAACATTTTTTCCTGAAATAAATCATAAGAGGGTCGTATTACTGACTTCCTCTTGTTTCATAAAATTCTAGCATAAATTCGAAAGGGAAGTTTTAATTTATTATTTTTGTGTGGGCTATTGCTAGTCGCACAAAAATAATAAATTTATATTTTGACAGTGAACCAAGTTTTATGGGAAAGAATGCCCAGTTGCACAAAGCCCACAATGTTCAAGCAAAGATCACCTTTATTACAATAAATTAAATGATTTTTTATAAATGACAATAATATTTTAAATTTCATTGCTTTGCTACACACATTTGTTACACAATTATTACATATTTGAATACGTGAAATATTCTCAATATACCATATGGGCAGCATCTAAATTTGCAAATTATTAAAACCGACTTGGGCCTAAAAAGGTTAATGTGGACTGTTGTAATGAGAAACAAACCTTTAGAACCATATCAGGAAATTTTTGGGTGTCGTAAATCCACTTGAAAGAAATACATATTATCATAAGATAAACGGCAAAGCTGTTCACAAAAGCTGATACATTTTATTTTAGTGCAAGTATTTTAAATTTTGGTTTCGAATGTGAGAATTTGCACTCTCCTATCAATGAAGTGGAAGCCTAATTACTTAATTTTTTATTGCTAGTTTATATCTGTATCCTTACTCACCTTAGGGTGCGAAGTTGAGTTTAATGCATTATTAATATATATCATAAGTTCCAATGGACCGAAAAGAATTTTTTTAGTTTTGAAGGAAGCAAACTATTTACTTGAAAACCCTTTGAACAACTTCTTACAAAAAAGCCTTAGTTAATAAAAAAAAACCTGCGTAAGTGTAACTAATTTGTTAATGAAAAAATAAAAATATTAGTGGACTATCATATTTGGAATGTTTATTGCTTATAGTGTACTGGTACAGCCTATAAAAATATTAGCACTTTTCTACTTGATACAGGCTTTAATAACATCTTATCAAATAATAATAATAACAACAGCTCATAGAAATCTGGCTGAAAGTGTTTGTGATAGACTTCAATTGATAAGTACATTCTTCAAGAAAACATCAATACATTTAAAAAGTAAAGACAAACATTTGTGAAAAATAATCTCACTTTTCTCAGTAAGTTCTACTTATTATAAAGGGTAGAACGGTTTTTTAATAAATAGATCTAATATAGTTCAAGAAAATGTTGGAACTCTCCCGAATCGGGAACGATATTTCGACATATTTGAAAAATTTTGAAGATAAATACAAATACTTGGCATATGGATAACTTGCTAATTTTAAATTTGTGCAATTATACAGAGTGAGTCTAAATTGTTTTTACAAAATAAGAGGGGTGATAGTACTCATCCAGACGAGCAATAATTACCATAGAACATAGGGTCTCATTCCACTCGAGAGGCAGAAAAGAGTAAAATTAGAATTTCAACATGAACTTACAACAGTGTTGGAAAAGCGAATGAATAATACCAAAAGTTGCACAATCTGCTTTATTGATCAGAGAAAAACTCACAGCAAGGGCTCAAAGTTTAAAGCCTTGATGTGCCGTTTTGAAAGGACAACGTTTGATCTGATTGGCTTTCTACGGAACCTACTGTGCTGTTTCTTCTCACTGAAAATTTCCATACGGTTTGTCGCACTGCGGTCATGTCAGCACACGAGCTTAGGAGATATGGTACGTCTGCAGGTAATGACATCAGAGGTGACACATCAGAAGTGACCTCTGACGTCAAAATGACGTCAGAGGTGATGACTTGTTCATGCTCGACGCGTTTCGACTTTACTCTTTCCTGCCTCTCAGAGTGGAATGCGACCCTATGTTCTATGGTAATTAATTATAACTAATTATTGCTCGTCTGGACGAGTACTATCACCTCTCTTATTTTGTAAAAACAATTTAGACTCACCCTGTATATAAACTAATCGATACTTGACATCTGTCAAAAAATATTCATTTACATTTTTAATACATAAGAACATAAATAAATAAACAAATTGCTCGTGGACTATTAATTGCTTAAAAATTCAATGAAAACATTGCGCGAGGCGAGAAGTTGTTATTTCTCGTCTTGCAGTCTCGAGGCGAGAAAGATGTGAGACGAGAAGTTGTCAGTTCTTGCACAATTTCTCGCTGCGAGACGCGGCAGGGTGAGAAATGGCCATTTCTCGCTTCGCGATATATATTTATATGTAGCGGCCGCAATGAATATTTTTTTATGAATTGAATTTTTCAATTTGTTATGTGTTTCTAGGCGCAACAAAATAGCTTTTTCGAAGGTTTTGTCTGGGGTCTATATGCAAAAGCTATTTTTTATATTTGTACTGTGTTGTTATGACAAGAGCCATGTCCACTCTGGTTTTCAGATTTTCATTGTTACTAGGAATCCAGTTATGAAGCTTAGTTTATTTTGATCTGAAATGTAAATCTAAAATGATTTCTAATCATTTAAAGGATAAAGGAAAAGTGCCCCCAAATATGATGTTACATACTTTTAGAATGGCCTAATTTTTGCACGAATGCAGTACGTTGTCTTATTCTTTGAGGTAAGAGGAACTAAAAACCACACAACTTATAACAAAAATAGTAAAAGTAAAAATACGGAACAAAATAAATAATGCAATAGAACTGGAAACTAAAACTTTAACAAGAAATCTAATGAAAATTATAAAAGGATTGATATTAAAAGTGATGAAAAATATACCAAACCATCGATCATTTCTTATCAAGTACCTACAAAATTACAGCGCTAATAAAAGTACTACTATAAATATAATATATACTAACTCAATTATTAACTAACTGTATAGGTAACTATTTGTACCTGAGATAACTAACTGTACCTAAGATAACTAACTGTTATTTGAGTATATACTAAATATTAACAGTTATCAACAAAATGTTCAAAGTAAACAAGAAAATTCCAGACAGAGCAAGAGCTCAAGGAAAGCCATTTGCAATAAATAAAAATATTAATAGTTTTACTGCAGTATTTAAAACTTGAGTAGTAGAAGACGACGATAGTTATTACGTTTTACCCCAGGATAATTATGAATATTAAAATAAATATATTGATTGATTTTTTAGGTTCTGAAGTATCATTGCTAACTAATCATATTTCACCATTCGAACTGAATGGTAAACCTAAAATATAAAATCTGATAAATAGATTAAAAGAAGAAGTTTCCCTACTGAATCATTTCCTCATTAGAAGTATAGAATAGAGGCTTCGATATAGTATTTAATGTTGATATCCATCAAATTTAAGGACGGGAAAATTTGCTAGTTGGAAATCCAAAAGGTATTTTACTAGATAATGCGACTGCTCTTAATAACAATAAATTAATAATACGTGCCTTTATTAGCATTGAAATTTATGTTTGCATCAAAATTTGCCGCAGCTGCTGTATAAATGTCGGCAGTCTCTTCAGGAAACTTAGTAAATAATTATATAATTTTGGCAGATTGTAGGAAAAAGATCTTTCAAAAACTGATGTCTCATTTATGGAAAAATGATAGCAAGTATAATTTCCTTCTATCGGACATGTTCAGCCTCTCGTCATCTCCTAGCATGTGAGACACAAGATCACGTTATCTTAAGCCATAAACGAGTCTGACGCACGAATTTTGCACTCTCTGCGTGCGATCTGCACCCGCCCTATCCAAACAACTGCCATACACAGTACCACAAAAATTAAAGTAACTTAACCCTTGAATAGCACATGCCTAATGCCATAAAAAAGTTTCAACGTTGCAAATGATTTTCTAGTTTTATTAGCAATATGAGTTCGAACTCTGATATCAGAAAAATAAAATAAAAATGAATATCGCTTTTTTTGCATTCCTATTCAATACCCAAAAACTAACCAGTCAGGACGATCTTGTACAATGTAGATCCAAATTTTTGAGATTTTGATCATCCCACACGTGGCTATTCCTGCTGTTGGAAATTGACGTAAGCATTGACAAAAATGAACTCGTTGGAAAGTCATTTAAATCCAATCAGTTGTTGATCAAGGATCCCTCTTCATACGCTACTTGTGAAACACTCATTGGGTCTGCATCATGGACCATCTGTTACCACATATTTCTCTTCTTGGTCGCAACCACCCAATATTCCAATGCATATTGTCGATACAGAGAAACAAAGATCTTTCTTAATTGGTTGAACCTGTTAGGGTATAATGTCTTTCAGCACTACCAATAACTTCTTGGTAAATAAGGTAATAAAGTTCATTATGCTCTGCGATGTACAGTTCCGTGGGCTCTAGCTGCTTTTGATAGACCCCAAAGTGGTCTATCAACAGCCTCATTCACAATGATACCTCATTCAGAATGACCCTGCGCTGGACCAGCTTAAAATACTCACTAAGGATTTCATTTTGTAGACTTTGAAATCGATAATCGCCTAAACCGTGCCAGTAACTAGAAATGACGGAAACGAGTTCTGGGCTATTACACAAACGGTTAATGGTAAAGTAATGTTACAGCATCGAAGGAATGCTACAGGATCGATGTTGCGTCATTGACTCAGGTCGAAACCTTGAATTGTTCGAGTTGCTATTTTTACTTGCTACACATTCCCAGTGTGTATTGTACGCGATAACATATTTGTTTTATGTAATTGTACCGCTATAAAATTCGAAAATTTTGCGAAAAGCGTGTATAAGAGTATTTGGTAACAAAAAACACTTGATACAATTCTCAGGGGTTTTGATACAATTTTCAAGTTAGCTATGAAGGGATAAATGCTCCTAGTTGGGATGGTATAACAAAACCATAAGGATAATAAAGCAGCAGATTCTCCGATAAGAATGTCACTGATGAGCGAAAATTCGTAGTTACTTACTCCACTTAAGCACGTACAAAGCGATGTTGTCATTATCTTGCTGAGGTATATGAGTTATTATGCCGAAGAATGCTCTTGAGTGGCTTGCACAGTGCTCTCTAGAATAACACGTTCATCAACGATCATGCAGTACTGAATAGTTGAATAATTTAAATGAGTAATTTATGCAAAAAGCACACCACAATATATTTCTTTACAAATGACACAAAAGACATAGGGAAGAGTGGTGAGGTATGAAGCATTGGGGAAGAAAATCACATTTCAAATGCTTTTCAATCATGAGAATATTTCAAAGCAATTTACTATTTACAACTTTTGGTTAGAATGGAAATCTACAACAATTAGCAAAGGAAGTAAAACTATTCATTCGAAATTTCAAAGCTTCCACATTTTTTGACACCGAGTAGAAAAAATGGTACACAACACAGGAAAGCTGCAATGACATGAAAAAGTAGAAATTTTCTTAAAAAATACTAACACACTTTCAAAATAAAAGTTGAGTTAACTAGCTTAGAAAAGATAAGATATAAAAATTCGAAAAAATTCGGCTCTAAATCACCTTGAGAACGAAAAACATTGCCTGTAAACGCAATGAGGTATTTAATACTTTAGTAATATAATTAGAACTAGATTTTTAAAGTTTAATAACCTTGCCTCGAACTTCCCTTTTTTAAATGAGATTCTTAGTTAATTTTAATTAATTCGCCGAAAAGTTAAACAAATTATCAAAACATAATGACGATCATAACTTGCTAATTTTTGACTACCTAAATCCGTTAAAATGATAATAACAACAATAAATACAATCAGAGCGTATTACATAGCAACACAATGCGAAAACTAAATAAAGAATTTACTAATCTCAAATCAGATATGAAACAATTTTCAATAGAACAAATTGCAAATACATACTCACTCAGTGTCATCAACTATAAGAATCACATTAGCGAAATAGACAAAAATACACTAAAAAATTAAATCAATAACAACTTTTTTTACAATTATCTTAATAACACAAATAACACTTTAATACAAATAAATCCACCTACTACAATCTTAAATACAAATACTAAGAATCTTACTACTAGAAATGAAATAGAAAATGTTCATCACAATAGTACTGAAAATGAAATTTCTCCAAATCAATTAACAGTTAACACCTCCAATACTAAATAATGTAAATAAACAACATAATATAATAAAAGTAATATAATAAATATTTTAAAATATACACCATTTTAAAAACACTGGGGTCTGTGTGGGGTCCGAAAAGAATAAATTGAATATCAATCCAACAAACTAACCTTACAGAACACATCTGAATTGTTAGATATTTTTAATATTCATATAAAAAATAGCGTTACATTAAATAATATTAAAGATATACAACTAACCGCATATACAAGTGTGTACACAATCAGAAAAATGATGAACATAGAAATATCTGAAAATTACATACAAGTGAACCCATCTGGAAAAATACAAATTGCAAGATTGGCATAATACAGAGCATAATAATAGAGGCAAAATATTTCAAAACCACGGTATAGATTATAATGCCTCAAATTTTGGGGCACTATACTCTAAAAACACTTTAATACCTTTAAATTTAACAGACGATCTAAAACAAAGGACAATAATAGTGCTAGGAAAAAGGCTAATAAAATATAACATTCCACACAAACGATCTTAAATCTTAATCTTAAATCAAAAATCATTTTATAATAAATTACAACCTCAAATAAAAACAGCAGAGGCACCAGACATAGAAACAACAGAAAATTTCTGGAAAACCTATGGTCAACACCAAAATAATATAATAAAAATTCAAGCTGCATGCAGAAAGAGTCCGAAAGAGTTAATGATGCCATAGAAGAGTTAGAGCAGAGAGCAATAAATAAAGAATACGTCGAGATGGTAATAAAAATACACACTGGGCAGCCATCGGTCCAGACAGAATACAAAATTTCTGGTACAAATATCTGCCTCATTACAGACATTTTCATTTAATTAAAAAATCTCAAATCAATTAAAAAAATTATCGAGGACAAAATTTAAAAATTTACAAAAATACATTATTAAATTGATAAACAATGATCAAAGATATACTTGAATATTTATCTGAAGATAGAACATATCTGCAACCAAAATTCGAAAATGTCTTAGATCAAAAAAAAATCAGACCTTATTACCTGCCTTAATACAAAATTATATCTTCAGTTGTAATAAATTATATGATAAATTAGAGTAATAAATTTTTTTTATCGTTGTACGATAAAAAAACCGATTTTGGCGGGGGAACATATAGGTGGTAGATTGGGTTCCGAAGGCTGCAAAGAATAGCTAATAACAGATTCAGTCATCACCAGTCAAGCATAACGTCAAAAACGAAATAAAATAGAAAGTCTGTGAATTCTTCTAAAGTTTTTGAGTTATTCCTGTTCGACATGTTTCGGGGTTCCATTTTGGGGTCCCATCTTCAGGAACGTTGTCAGGAATTTGAAATAAAATAAAAATGCGGATCTGTCGTGTGCCAAAAAAATAAATGTTTCCTCATCTTTGTGGGGTTCTTGCGATCGTTGTGATTGTTTCGGTAAAGGACCATCAGCAGGGAAATATTTCTTTCAAAACAGAGTGAAAAACATTAATTATATTAACAATATGTTCGACTGAAAGACTAAAAAGAGAATAAAATGAATAGTACTAATGTAAAGGAAGAATAAATTTCAAATTTAAAAATTCAGCTACGTTGTTTCAGCTGAAATGACCTAATTGGACATTAAATCATGTGATTAAAAAGAATAATATCAGTATTACTTCTGTGTTTTTGTACATCAAATTACTTCATTAAATTTAATTTTTGGTTCTGCCGAAGGTAATTCAGGTTGGAGACTTCCAGTTTAGCTGAACAATAGTGGAATAATAATAAATTAAGAGCGTGAATATATTTTTTCAAGAGAAGAATTTTTTCATTACAATTAGATAATACTTGGACCATTTCCTATACGAGTATTTAATTTTGAAAGCCGATGTTATATATTGTTTTTTTTTCAAAATATACGCTTAACTTTCATATTAGATTTATTATACGACTTTGTAGATAAATTATATTACGTAGTTTGCGGCTAAATTTATTTACATTATCAGATGTTCCGTTGTCACAAAGATATATGAGATCTTTTTTTTTATAAAATTGTACCTTCTTAACGTATTTCTTAGAAGATTTATTGATCAATGCAAGAGAGTAATTATATTCAAAAGTCTTATGTGCATGAAAATATAAAGGCAACTATAAATCGGTGATAATTAATTTTATCCTCGGTTGTTATCGTTTGTTAGATAAACCCTTTTATTTAATTTAAAAAATTATACAGCTCCAACTCAACTAACTATAATAGGTAGTACTATAAGGAATAAATTAAGTCTTAACATTAGTGTATTAATAATTTGATTAGCGCACTGGCGCATTGAAAAATTCAATTTTCATATTATTAACGTTTTTGTAAGTTTAAAGCCACGAAAATTATGATTCCATTATATAAAGGGACTGTGGGTCTGAAAGTTCAAGACGCTCAGGCGTATTGGAAAAAACAGGATAAATCGTAGGCTTATTATTTTTACATTTTTTGTAATAATTAATAATTGCTTGATTGTCGTGTCATAGACTGTCATCATCTATTATTGATTGGTTATTTAATGACCATTATGATTTTTTACACTTTGCCAATGTAAACCTTTATAGACAAAATCAAATATATCTACCAAAGATTATACCGGGTGACCCAGGAGGCATATAATATAGAATGCAAATCACTTTTTTTAATATACAGTGAATCACTTCGTTTTAAAAATATGAAACTTGCATACCAGAGTTCCCTTCATAGCATGGTACACTAAACATCAATGTCATGGCCAGCATTGCATTCAGTCATATGCAATAAAAGTTATTTTTATGGTTGAAAAGAGGGATCCCTTTTAAGAGGAATCGTATAGAATTTAAAAAATTCAGGGTATCTACTGTATAAGAAAATTTTCACAATTTCTGAATAAACCAGTTTTATCTTAGTATTTGCAAATAATGGATAAAACAACCTTCTAAAGTACTTTCTGATTCGCTTGAGACAGCAAAAACTAAAAATAAATGTAGTAGCAGCTACAATTATTTAATTTTGATAACCCTGATAAAGCCGCTTGCTTATAAAGGCAATCAATTTCGATGAGATCTCACTATTCTGATACCGCGATAAATAACAAAAGGAGCAATCTATCTTTAACGTTGCCATAAATAACTACGGTTGACGTAACTAGTACTTATAATTTTAACGTGGTTAATAATTTTTCAATTTAGTGTAAAATGGAACAGGGTTTATTAGTGAACGTCCTTTCCCTGGCATTTGCATTGTTTGACATTTAGTCTTTCACTATAGAGATCTACACTTCACGTTCAAGAATGCAACTTCGTCTTCCTCCATCTTTCTCCCTCGCTAAAATTGCACATTTCTTCTCTTAAAGCCATGCGCACTCTCTTATTAGCCAACAACGATGTGCACAGCAATTTCATCCAAATAAGTGTTCAGTCGTTACTTAAGTCATGGTTGCATGTTTTCAATTTAAGATTTAACGGGACCTTTAGAGTACAATAGTTATAACAGTGCAATGGTTATAGAATAATGCGATGCGAATGATGAAATAAAAGGAAATGGCTATAAATACGTTTATAGACTTGATTTTGATATACCATTAATCATCGTGCATAAGTTTAAAGCTGACAAGTCCTTATTGATTACTATTAACCATTAACAATAAGACCTAACCGATGATCTACACTGTAGATAAGGATATTTAACCGCGCAATAATGCTTCGTGGTTAAATTTAATAGAGTTTGCTGATGTATGGACAAATAGGCAAAGGACCACCCAAGTCAATTGCCAAAAAATTGCCATAACTAACGTTCAGTGTAACTGCAAAAAATAGTTTTTATTTAACAGTAATAATATTGTTAGGAATTATGTAATTGAGTGTAATTTTTTCGTAATTGTTTCGTTAGCGAACATTCAATTAGCATGTTTAATGAGGAAGACGGCAATAATTGGGGTATTGTGAAGAGAGAACATGATAAAACATTGCACGGCTCAGTGTGTAAAAAATTGATTCATATGCCACTGTATCTTATTAATTAAATTTACTACAAAATCTATTGGGTGAACACAAAAGTGTGATTTAACACATTTATTGTATTGTATTTATTGGATTTCCATATATGACTCATGATTAGCTTATGAATCAGCTTATAGAGAGGGTATAGTCGTCAATTCTGCCATGGGTATTACGACCTTTTATGGTTTTTATCATATCACCTGCGATGGACAGGTCATAAATCAAACAAAGGAGACCCCGTCAAGAGACTGAACAGGGTAGAATTAAACAAAATATTTACAACCATATTCGTGACATTTATCTGCAATTGTGTTATTCAAATATCAGCCATTAGTGTAAGAATTGGACTTGTAAACCTATCTTCTTATCTTACCTACGTCCCGTGTAATACAGTTGTAAAATTGTACAATCACAGTTGTACACTGTGAGTGTACAACTTTATTACAGTGTTCCATCCTTAGGCAAACCTTACTCATACATTACTAACATTCGGAAAACCTTATGCAAGAAAGTTCTTCCCGACGTGCACAGGATGCAACTTCTGCAAGATAGAAGATGTATGTTTCAGCAGATGCAAAGAATGCAATTCTTAAAATGTTTTTAACAATTCCTGAAGAAAGCACCACTTAACTTAAGTTGCTCGAAATTGTAGAGACACAGAATATTTCTGATAAGTATGTCATGGACAAAGGAGCAAAGGCAGGTCACACGGTTTTGCGTGTAGTAATGGACATATTTCGTGACTAATGAGTATGTAAAATTTAGGACACATTTCAAAGAACTGTATAAGACATGCAATATTTTTAGAACTACGAAAATACATTTTTAAAAATTGCGAAAAATTTGGTAAAAATTAAAGTGTCCAGATCGTGGTAACAAAATTTACGAAAGACATTTTTTGGTATAGACATTCTGTAATCCTTTGATGAAAAACGGTGATCTTAGAATGTAGATTTTTTTACATTTCCTATACAATTTATGATATGGTGTCTATTGTAGAATTACTGCTAAAAAGTGCAGTATTAAAAAAACAACATTAAATTTTTAATCCCCGAATTCCTCAAATTTTTAATCAACAAGAAAATCGCCGCTAGAAGACTATAAGACGACAGAAACTTCTATAGAAACTTATTACATATACTCTTTATTGATGTGTGTACTGTCACAAATTTAGTAACCGCTAGAAAAGAAATATGCAATAGAAACAAATAAGAAATAGAATTACAAAATTAGATTCAAATAAATAAGGTTCTAAAGTACTTCCTAAAGGTGCTACATTGCTCCAAGGATGGCGCTTAAAAGTTGTTTTTTTATTAATATCTCGACAAGGCGTGGAAATTTTTATGTAAAACATTTATTTGATATTGAGCAGAGCCCCTTTAGTTTTTTGGGCAAGTTTTCTTAACACAGATCGTTTAGTACAATTACACAAAAACGAAGTAAACATTTGACAAATTTCCACAATTAACTATTATTCTTAATTACTATGCATATTACAAAATATAACTTAAATTATTCTATTCAAATTGGGGATGCTCTGTTATTTGAGGTGACTATCACTATTGGGGGTTTAACATTTGTAATGGAAATGGCTCCGCTGGCAATTTCGGAAGTTTACGAAGGCTCATTATCAACGAGTCAGATGTTAATAAGAGGCGATTAAGCAAATCCTCGCTTGTCATTTCGCGTGACGTTTTTCTTGTTCGATGGTCACGATAATGTTTTAAACCTGTATTCGGCGAGTCGACGGCTTCTTCCGACAGTTGAGCAACTGGCAATAAAGCTTCCTGTATTATTTTGGAACTATTAATAAGAACTTTATGCATTGATGCGGCTACATAATAGCAACGATACTGCTTTACCAACAACCTATCGGTTTCAATAGAAAACATATCGAATGCTTCCCAAACTCTCTTAAATCCCTGTTATAGAAGCACCCTTCGAGGAATTATGGGAAATTATTATGGGAAATTATGGGATGCTTCTATAGTGATGATTCTTCCATCCTAGAGTAATAACTACAAAACACACCGTTTTAGATTTCCATTCTTTTGGTACAACTTATGCCAAAGTTGTAAACCTTTCAGGAGATGGAAAGGCGACAGTTGTCATTCTTACATTTAAGGAGTTTAGGGTACCCACTGGAGTTAATTTTGGAACTATTCGGAACTTCGTATTTGTTATAATTTAACATATAATTTAAAAGTGATAATAGTTATGCCAAAAAATTACGAACAATGAAAATCCAGGTTGACAACGGTTATTATAATTGGTATTGGGGGTGAATAAATATAACCTAAACCTAAAAATGGCCCAATTCCGATAAAGAAGTGCATTGGTCGACAAAAAGTAAACTGAACAACAGAAAAAGATTGTACTAGTGTGTAATACATAGCGTAACAAAATGATATATTGCAGGGTAGAGCAGTACAGTGCCCGACAGATTAGTGAAATATGGCACGGTTCCATATAAACTGTAGTAATGAGAAAATTAACGAAGGAAGAAGTGGTTTGATCATTCCAAAAGCAGGCGTTGATATATACCCCACCATTTTATTGTATTTGTAGTTGTTAACTAGATTAACTTTTTGGTGTATATTGCACACCAAAAAAGTAAAGATATTACCAACGTTGTGAAACTACGAAAATGGTATTTTTATACTCAAAATGACGTTTATCTTACAAATAGAAAATCTTACGAATGGAGGATAATCATCAAATTTTCATAGAATATTGTGAGCAGATTAATAGATTATAATTTACTAAAACATATTCATAGCAACGGTTTTTATAATGTGGCACTAGGAGAGCGTGACCGTCCAATATTTAAAATTATTTTCTCTTTAAGTTGACATATTGGCTATTGACTGCATTTTAATTAAAGACCCAACATTTAAAACATCCAAATAAAACGTTATACATTAAAGTTATATTAGTATTTACCTGTATACGAACGCATCGTCGTGAATCGTGGTTTATTGGTATCAAATTAATCATGTTAAATATCTAGCAAGTATAGTACAATATAAAAATCTGTTTGATAATAAAGCATACATAAAAATGGTTGTCTACACGTTTATTAAAGCGGTATCTATTAAAGGATTTTAATGTCGAACGTAGCATAACAAGCTATTAAGATGGGATGAGATAAAAGCACTGTTGGGACAAGTGCATTAGTAGATATTATTAAGTAAACTATTTGCGTAAGTGGCGCACCATCTGTTCGAGTACTTATAAATGATTTCCTAACACGTAAACAAGTTGCAGTTCCCCACATAATTTTACCCACTATTGCCCTAAATTTTTAAATTAATTATTCTAATTCTATATTATTAAGTCCCAGGAAAGGAATTGTGAAATTGACCTGCCTAATCAAAAAAATATTTCTTAAAGGTTTAAAAACCATAATTGAAAAGAAAAACTTAATACCAGATCACTAATTCGGATTTAGATTTAGGCACTCAACTATAGATCAAGTGCACCGCATTGTCGACATTATAGAAAGAGTTTTAGAGGAAAACAATTTATTTTATTAATATTAATTTTATTATTTATTTATTATATATTTATTAATTATTATTATAATATTAATTTTAAAGGAAAACAATGTATGGCGCAGTGAGTCAACTGAAAACAACTGCAAACTAAGTTCACCGCTGAGCGAACTTAGCATTAAGTTGTGGTATGAGAATGGATAGATTTAAACTGATCATTAGTTACTATTTGACTAGTTTCAATGTACTGACGTCTATGAACGTTTTTAATAAAAAAAATTAAGTTAAGTTCTAAAATATTTGTAATAATATGAATAATTTTAGAAGATAAGTTAACATCAATGTTATCAATCTTTAGAAGCAATTAAGTAACGCTCATTTGACATTGACCTTTAAAGAACAAAAGGAAAAGTGTCATGATTTGAGTTTAAATCAAAGACATACGCTTTACCATTTAAATAAAAAAGAATAAGTTAATGTAAGTATTAACATAATATACCAGCAGTTGCCCTCGCAATCATTTAACAACCATCACATTTTCTCAAGTGAAACCTTGAATTACAACTTAGCAGTTAATCCATTTAGTACGCTCAGATTAAACGATACATTTCGTGGATTTACCCATTTATAGCAAACCAAGCTTCTGCGAAATTGTTCCCACAAAACGAATAGACGCCTAGTGGCTGATCAATGGAAAATTTACAGTTATATGTTTTATTAGAACTTGAAAGACCACTGCACTGGAAGTCGACCGTGATGAACGTTTCGCCATAAAATTTCCACAATGTTAAGAGTGTAACAGGACTTGCTGGTCCATTGAAGATGCCGTTGGCGGTTATGGAAGCTAACGCTAAGTCGACAGATTTACAGCTTACCTTCTTTTTAGAAAAACGTCGTATAAGAGAAATTAAAAGGCACCAACACTATAGGTGGATTATTAATTAAAGAAATCCAACCCACGTTAGTTAAAGGACAAAACAATTAGCCTACTATAAGGTGCTGACCTTAAGCTAACAAGGTGAACTTGATAGAAATGTAAGTTGATAATTCATATTTTGATATCAGTTACAGATAAATGCCAACGCGCATGAGGGTTATCTATAGTATAGAATGCACACTATGAACTATTTACACGGCTTTATACAAGTTACTATCAATTAATTTTTGAACGAATGCCACAAATGTATGGAATGATATATGATTCACAAAAAACTTTATTATAGTCGTTTAAGACGATAACGATGATAACAATTAATCGTATTTGATGAGGCTTACGTGTATCTACGGTACAATAGGTAGATAGCCTTGTAAAAACATAAGCATTGTAAATAAATTGTGTGTCGTGCAACTTGATATGATAATTAAAACACCTGGCGAAATATATAAACATTTTGTCAATTTTTTGAGATGTTAATAATAAAGCTTTGCAATTTCGTGATCAAAGCGCAATCAAACTATCAAACTATTAAACATATCAAACTATTAAACATAATACAATGAGTTATTTATAATTGGATCGAAGTAGAATACAAAGAGTAATTAAAAATAGAGGATGTAGAATCCTCTTTGCATGGATGAGATAAGTAGACGTAATTAAAAGGGAAAAATTATACTCTGACACAGATATTTATTTTTTGTTTCAAATTCAATTAAGCTTTAAAAAGATCAAATAATTTTTTTCGCGTTTTTGACCTCACTTTTTCTCAAAAATGGTGCGTGATGGAATTTCTCTGGCTTCAGATTCGGACTCAGCACATGATTGATAACATAGGAATCAGGCAACATTTCTTAAAGCAGCGAAACAAAGTTTTTGTGCAGTGTTTCAATGTGTTGCAGTATTGCAATGATCGTTTCCGATGAAATACTGATGTACACAAGATGTGTGGTCAATTCCAAGCATACAAGAGAGATCATGGTAAAAAAGGCAATTAATTCAGGTTTTAAAAAGACAATTCCTATAATCGAGGGGTAAGAAGAAACTCTAGGTATACCATGATGTACCTACTGAATTTTGAATGCAGTGCATAACATCCATTTTGATAGAAAATGTTCTTTTGAATGGTGGTTGCATTTCATTGTGAATATTCTCCATATGTTGGAATGTTTATATTTAGTATGACCGTCTTAATTGTGTCATAATCGATTTTAAAATCAGGGAGAGACTGGCGAATAACTCTTTATTTTCATAATCTTATGAAAATAATTTATTACTACCGGTTACACGGGAAGTCAAACCGGATAACCAATGGTTCTATTTTGGGGTAAGCTTACTTAGAATTTTCTGTCTTGGATGACTTTTTTAAGATGTTTGACTTACATTTTTTAGAAAAATGTAAGGTCATGGGAATATCGATATACAAATACGTTTGCAGTAAATATTTTCTAGCAAAGCGACTAAAGTTAACCTGTAAGAGGTTATCAATCATTTACAAGATTGACAAGTATTGACTGTAGTTTTAAAGACTAAAGAAATACAAAAAACACGAAAGAAAATGGGATAAGCTCTTCTTTTATTTTTTAAAATTTGTCTTAAGTTGTGCTAGTATATTGATTGAAAAAGTTTTCAATCAATAATTCACAAGCATAACATTTTTTGAGCCTGCGTTATGCCATGGAAACAACATTTCACATCTAATTTCTAACTTGTGCTATAAATATACGACCTCATCGATATTTTTTTACGGAACAAAATGCAATAACATACAGGATTGCATTTTCAAATTCTGCCAGAAATTCTAAAATTCAAAAAAATCTAATTCGATCTGAATGGTTTGGACTTTCTCACCTCTGATGTAGTTAATGGCGTTATATCTTTGCTTTACCCTTAAAAATAATGTTGTAACGTTGTTTCTTTACAATCCAAGAGATATTTAATGTCGCGCTCTAAAACATTTTCATGAAAAAGGGTGTTGTGTTATCTGGAGGTATACCAAACAGATTATTACATAGTGAGTCACGTAGAACTATACCAAAAATGTGAATACTCAAGTTTCTGATGAAGAGTGAAAATTAGACGAAGGCTGGGTGATGAAAATCGTACTTCGAAAATTAAACGACGGATTTACTTAGCTAGTAGTATTTTAAACAGATGTACAGGAAAAACTGGAAACAAATCCATGAAAAAACTATCTTACTCAAGAGTTTTTTAAAAGTTAGTTTACGTATGTGTATCAAGCACATGTACAAATGCACATCTAATCACGATGGTTAGTTTTAAAATAAAAACAAAAAGTTTTAAACTGAGTGCCGAAAGAACAATCAATTTCTCTGTTCATTGTGAAGAAGCAACATTACAAAATTAATTTTAAACAGAACATAGGTACTCAATAAATAAGGGCAATAAATACATTAGAAATGGTAAAGCCCAAACCATTCCGATCTAGTTAGTGTTATTTGAATTTTCATAACCTACTGAAAGGCAACCACAGTATTAAATTTCAAACACAATTATTTCGAAAACAAATGAGTTCACGTATAGAATATGGTACATGAAATATTCTTAGAATTTATCGTAGAATTCAAAAATGTAAAACAGTATACAGGTTAGTAAAGGATCTTTTTGGTGAATTACCAAGGAAATAGACAAGGAAAAAACCCAAAGAAAAAACACGCCATGGTACAGGAAGTATACAGGTGTTGCATTAAAAAAAATTATTGATGACATCTACCATTATTTCGTATCGTAAAATATGTTAAACTGAACATAGAAAATGACGGGTCCAAGCGTTTTTACAAAAAGAATTTAGTGCATTTTTATCGAATGATAAATTGAATCTCCAATTTGAATTGCATTATCAATTCTGGTAATCTAATAAGAATGTATCCTGGGTCATTCCATGCCAAATCACCCCAGCCATGTTACCCACCATCTCCGTTTGTCTGAAATTTTCAGCAAACATAGTTCTAATAAAGTTAGAAAATTACATAAAATTTTGAATTATTGTGATTTATGTTTTTTTAATACGAGACCTTGAATACGGGTGTAGAGCAAAAATAAGTGTCGTCTTGCAGTGGAATTTATGGGTATGCTTTGAGCTGGAGAATTTTATTTCTCCGCTGCTACATGTGATAGAAAGCTGAAAATTTTACCACTTATAGTTCTTTCCATGAGGAATTCAGGAAAAAATGCTGTTTTGATGCAGGATCATTGTAAATAATTATAGAAAATATTTTTGTTCACAGATATCATATTCTGTATGAAAATTTAAAAAAATGAAAATCTATGAAAGTGTATCTTCCAACATGAACGTAATATTTTTTTAATTACTTCATATATC
>JAWQRJ010000843.1:0-18120 GCA_033557515.1 Diorygopyx duplodentatus | reverse complement strand
AATTTAATACTCTTTCATTTTATTTGCATACTATAATTAATTAATCAATTTCCCAATATTCTAAACATGTACTTTTCATTATTTTTTACTCTATGTCGCCCTTTTCTTTTTGTTTATATTCTTTTCATTTTTACTAATTCATGATTGAAGTTTCTCATTAACTCTAAATTTATTTACTAAATCTAAAATTACCTAATATAATTCTTCAATTTAATAATTGATATAAGTTTTTGTCTATAAATATGCAAAATCATATAACTGTTATAATCATAATTCTTACAACATAACAATGTAATTTTTAAGCTCTAATTTTAAATTCATAATTAATAGCTCATAATTAGCAAGGTTCATAATTAACAAGTATCAATTTTCTAGTTAATACCTTTAACTTAATAATCAGTGACCACCGAAATTCCGAAGAACTAATATTGAAGTTATAATAATCACTTTTTTGGTTGGTATTTTTGATGGATTCACATTTTGTGGCATCAAAAATAAAAGAATTAATTGATTTAAAACATTTAACCTAAATTGGTCAAAAAATAAATCAAAAAGAAAATTACATTATTTCAACGATGCACATTAATTCCTGATTAATTTTTCAGCTTCCTGATTTATTCCTGATTTATTGATCAGAAATTTGAACCATTTTAACCAAATCTAACTACAACAGTCAAAAGACTGAAGCAGAAACGAGGTCTAAAACGGACGTCACATTTGATTAGGACATTCTTGTCCTTATTGTCAATGGTCTTAATAGGAAACTGTTCTAATCAAGGGGAAGTTAAAAGTTTTAAGATTTTCGTCATCTTGTACACAAATAAAAAAATAAGTAAATAGAAGGTAATATAACTAACTATTTTCGTTTGTTCAATGTTGAAAATTTGAAATTTTAATAAAAATTTTGGTCCAAATATCTTTTGAGAAAGTGCTTTTGGTAAACAGGCTATAGAAAGTGCTGAAATGCATAATTGTTGGAAATTGTCCCATTAAGAGTAAATGGAGTATAGACCAATAAGTAAATGTACAACAATCCAATCGGTTTTGTTTTGTGGAGTGTATATTCAAAATGAACCTATGCTTGACTGTGTCGCTTTAAAAACTTATAGAGAACCCACCACAATGTATTAATTCCAAAATTTCAGAACCAATTTTCTCATCTCTTCAATTTGGCCCACAACTAAATACGCATGCTTCGTTGTAAATAACTCGTTGTTTAAACACCTAGATATGTTTGGAAGATACTCAACGTTACTACAGTGTTAATCAGGAATGGTTACATTATGTAGCATCCAACGCACATTGGTGCTAAGGGGTACATAGTAGCTAGCACCAATGCCGCTTTCCCAGTGTAACCACATACACCTCCGTAAATTTGCAGGCTACCGCTTGGATGCGTTCGTAATCGAGACATGCATCTCTGTGCCATTAATTACCACTCAAATTAGGCACTACTCCACGTTACCGCACAGACTAAATTGCAACGTGCCGCGGGCTTACGCTTTGTTGCGGGAAAAAGGGAATAATTAGGGAGATCGAGATACAATTAAAAGAAAGATTTTATTGGATCTGAACGCGAAGTGAGCATCGGAAATAAAGCATCTACGACTTCTCTTGCTTTAAATTGAGATCACTCCCAACAGATCAGTAGTTAGTCAGACAGATTTACTCCAAAACACAAAATTTTATAGTTTTATAAGGTCACAACTGTAGTCCAAACATGGTGTTATAAATTACCAATCCAAAAAGACATTGGTGCTTCTTCAAACAGCATTCAAATTTGTTTTCGCTTCGACGAACTGTGATGTAGTACGTGTAGACTGTCCGTTGAGCGTGTAGTAATATTTGTCAGTTATGCAACCAAATACAACGGGTTGTAACACCTGGTTGCATAACTACCAGGCATATAAAGTTGTACGCATGCCGTGACAGCTAGGGTGATGATGGGTGCGACGTGTATTTATAAACATTGTTCTTTTTTGCAAAAAGCCATTTAGACGGAACAAAAGATGTAAAAATTATTATTATTTTGCTTACTATTTCCAATTTGTTAAGGTAAGATTATGAGTTTATGAGCAATATTTAGAAATCAGACTCAAAAACCGTTTATTTATTATAAAGTTTTTAATGATTTTAAAACTTCATACAAAATTTAGTACATAAAACTAAACCATACAAATTTCTGCAATAACAACAACGTAACAAATTAATTTATGTTATCCCTGTCGTCCAAAGAGTTACCTAATCCTTTCCAGCAAACTACATTAAGTTGTAGAATTTGTGTCTTTTACCATACAATCTCCACACAATGCTACGTACCAATTACTACATTACTATTTAAAGAGTAAGTTGCGTAAGCATAAACTATCACGTTAAAAATATAAAGACTATCCGTCTGACGTACAAAGAAACTAATAATTTTCACTCAGAATTCTTCAGCTACTATACAGGATAATTCGATAAATTACAGAGATCTATTTATAAACTAATAGTTACCATTCATTATTTATTTAACGCTGCCATCTAACTACTACTTATCTACTATTAAATATTTACGAAGTAATGTCTGTGTCAAGCTCGTGTTAAGTTCAAAAGACAATTGTCGTCTAATATTTTTAAAAAACGTTCTAATACTTTTAAACCCTCTAAAAAACCGAATATTTGCCCACGACTTTGACATTTATAAAATATTATCAAGGACACATTTCGAACAAACTTAAAAACAATCATGTTTTATTATTATTTATTTAGAGCATGATAATAATTGTGCCATTTGGGTAAAAGTATGCAGTTTATGAGCAAAAACTTAAAGAAATATATTTAAGCATCGCTAAAAGTGTACTTGAAGCATCAATGCCGCCAGCATACCGCACATTTTTTACCTTATCTACATTCACGAACGACGCATACAAACAACATGCATTGAGGAAATAAATTTTCCCTGATTTAACCTTGAAATGATATGTCCGCGATAAAAGATACTATTTTCATTATTATTTATAATCATTTCATTCTAATGCAGATTATTTTGCAGATTTCCAGAGTTTTATAACACACAATCATTTTCTTGAAACGAATTGTTTCAAAAATTATAAATTACTGTAGAAGGGATTATTTTCACGTTTTTTGCTGTAAATTTAACTGTTGAATACGTAAACGTTCCAGTACAAAATAAGTGTAATATACTTCTATTAAAATACAATAGATATGCGTCAATATAAGCTATGCTAAACATATTAAATTTAACAGTAGTACTTGATAAACAGGGAATATTTCTGAACACAATGGATTCTATTTTTAAAACAAATATAATGCTTGTAATAATAACATTAAGTTTCATATGACGAAAACAAAATACAGAAGTACATCTGCGTAGCCTTCAAAGTAACTTATCATCATTAACTAATATGTATGTACTTTTTTAATTTTCCTAAGACTTTTTTTCTAATATCTTATTTATGAAAGAAAAAAAAATCACCCACAAATATTGTTTTCTAATAAAAATATAAAAATAATTGAAATCCAGTAAGCTGTGAAATTGAAAAAGAAAATATTTATTGGGTCGAGTATATTACTGCGGATACTATTTACGCTAATTTTGGCCAAATTCCAAACCACTTAATGCCAGTTTAGGAGGTTCGGTTCAATATAAACATAATTTGTTTTCTTAAAAACAACTTTGCCTTATAAACGTGTTCTTTAGTTTTCTTCTTAATAGTCAGTATTTCCGAATATCACATGTACGCTCAAATAATGATAATGAAATCTATGTATAGTAAAATGTTCAACCCAGAATGTTTTAATCTTTAATTGCGTCTTGCTAAGTCAGGATTATTTTTAATCAACGGTCGGTATTTCTGGACGCTGCGCATCAATCTTTAACATTTAGTTTGTTATGCATTTGCTTTATAAATGAAGCTTCGCTGTTATTGCACAGCTTACCACCACAAAATTTACTTTGCTCCAACAGCTTTATGCAGCGTATAAAATTAAAATTATCTCCAACTGAGAACTTAAAATACTTTTCAATTATGTAAAAAATAGAAGACAAACCCTATTTTTTACATCATTGAAAAGTAACTCAAATTCAAAAACTGTCAAAAACTTAAATTCTCATAATTACCGTGTGGAATAACTGTTGTTGATAACTCTATCAATCACTTTTTTTAACATTTCTTGGTCTATTTATTTTTGGAACTAATTGTAACCTTCAAAAATGCAGCTAGTATACAGGCTGTCACAAATTCGATGCTCACCATTGGTATCAAGAGCTACAGACTCGGTTAAATGGAACAATATGGGAGTGTTTATCTAAGCTGTTAAGACCTTCTTTTGTTTTTCCAAAAAAATTCATCGCCTACTAGATATCCTGAAAAAACTGAAAATTGTCATTTTCTTCAAATGTGAATATTTTCCATATTATTTATCGTATCAAAAAAATTCTAGCGAAAAAGTTGTAGATACCAAAACATTTTGTAGGAGAGATTATAAAAGTATTTTTTACCTTGCACCAGTTTCGAGATATGACCCAAAGTTGTATTTTTTTAAATGGAAACCATAGTTGATTTTGACATTATTAAATTACTTGATTTTTTCCCTTTCCAACGATATAAGGTCGAGGTATTTATCTTTCATAGCTTAGGAGATATGAAGAAAAATCATGTTCCACGCAGATTTTAAATTTTCTTTTATAAGATTCTTTCGCATGGGCCGACTCAGGAGCACTTCTTTGAATGCTCCAACAGTAGTCAGCCATCATATTTGCATTCCAGTAATCGCTCTTCCATAGTACGAATGTCTTGATGGATGCGTTCGCCTTGCTCCTCACTTAAGTCACCAAGACTTTGAGGAAAACTGTCTAAATGGCTGAAGAGGAAACGTGGGTTAATGCTCATGTTGCATCCAAGTCGGCGAAAATGCAGCATTAGTTGCTCAATGTGTTAAGTGCAGTTGGCAGACTTTTTATTTCCTAAGAAATATTTCCCTACCCAAACAAACTCATTCCACGCATATTTTTCAACATCTGACATGCAATTAGGGAAATTCGGATCATTTATTAATTTTCTGATCTAAGGGCCATCAAAATACCAGCTCTTGTCTTTTCAGTACTGAGTTATTGCAAAGTTCTCGTGATTTACTTAAAACATTCCCTATCTTTGTTGAGAGCTTTTACGTACTGTTTCATAAGCCCTAATTTAATATGCAGATTCGTAGAAGTTTACATCAATATAATTTTCACCTTCAAGCTTTACTATAAACTATAATTTCTGTCAAATTTGGTAAACAGGTCTTATTTTAGAGAGAATTAAAATAAGCCACATTAGATGCCATTATGAAATACAACCACTTGTTTGCTGCTGAATATTTCGTGGTCATATTTTCCCTTCATCACAGTACTAAAAGCGTCATGCAAGGAAAATTAATTAGCATTACAATAAAGCACGAACTGCCCCCTATAATGCTACACTTTGTTGTTCGCAGCTTATATTATGAACCTTTTGTTTCAAATAAAAGCATTTTTATTCAGCATGCTGTTAACAGTTATAATTAACAGTTTATTGTCTAACTATGTAAACAAAAACATACCAAAGTTGCCGTATGAGTTGTATGATTACAATCCAAGTTGTATAACCAAAATAATCTACTGTGTGCTTTTAAAATTACTTCAGTTTTGACTTCAAAGCGTTTATAAAAATTAGATTACGGTTTCTTGTAATTCACATGGTTGCAAATAGAAGCAAGAAACCGTATATGCTTTATTTAAAAGCCATCGATCTTTATTTAAAAGTCTAATTCGCGGTACCACGTATTACTATTAACAATTTCTGAGAAAAAGCAGTTCGAGGAAGTTGGTGCATAATTGGCTAGAAGGCATCTAAACAAACAAATAAATCTGGAAATAGACTTGTGGCATAGTTGACGTAAGTTTGATTTCTCCTTTAAAATTTAATTATTAAAACAATAATTTAAATCTGCAATACTGAGGATGTTTAATGGATAAATGATGTCAAAAGTGTTTATTTTTGTGATATTCGTATTATGAAACTTGGCATTACGACGAGCAAACCATTTTAATCTGTCATAAATTACTAATAATCATTGTAAATTATTGATTTGTACTTGATGATGTCAAGTACAACCACGAGCACAAAACAGCGTACAGTAGAACTAGTGGTTTATTAAAAACTTGGTTTTGGAAGTTATCTTTTCCAGATTATTTCCAGAAGTTTAGGTGACTTTTTTACCTAAATATTCTTGATAGTTCGCATTTGAATTCAAGTTCATTCTAATATTAACAGAAACCCAAGCTCTAAACTATCAAAACACAAGCACTGAACGAATAAACAAACTCTTGGTATAAATAAGTGCACGTTATGTTATTACACTTGTTAAGTTAATTAAGATTATTACACAAACAATTTCGTCGGTAAATAAACGAAATAAAGACTAACAAAAAACACGAATCACGTCATCAAGAAAGTTTTCTTTGGAAAGCTTCCGGAAATTATTAATGCGATGAGTTAGCGTAGGCCATTAGGCTGATTAAATGAACTAGACCAGCGGACTGTTACAGTTTTTTTTGTGACACCATCATTTCACTAACGTGCATGCTTAAGTAATTAACGAAATGTACAGGAAATGATATAACGCGATTATTAAAATTTAAGACAGCAAACTGAAAAAAGTTTGTTTAGAACACATATTGATGAACATTGATTTAAAAGACTACATTTTCTTTTAAATCTACTTTTAGATCCAGATCTTTTAGATCCAGAATATAGTTTACAAACCACCAACACATACCAAAAATTTATATTATAGTTGAATGTAGCAGTCTTGTTTACAATTATTATTCATTCCATTTTAAAATATTACAAACGAAATTATGTAACACAAGTATGTAGAATAATGAAAATAGGTATATATGTTCCCTTCCACGGCTATTCTAGTGTCTAGTGGACTAAAAATGCATTCAACAATGAAATAATTACTAATTTTAACAACAGTATTATTCATAAACTTTATACGTAATTGCATACTGAGGTTGCTTTATAGTTAGTCACTTTAGTGTCGTTATGTCATTGGACAATGACACCTACAGAAGTATCGCAAGTTAAAATAAAATAATACGAAATTTTATTGTTGCAATATGTGTTTCAATAAAACGATATTGAAATCGCCACTTGGTTAGAAAATTATTTCATACGTTCCATTGTAAAAGCAATATTTCAAAAACAAAAATTGAAATCTAAGCTAGATGACAATTTGGTTGTTATAATTTGTAATGTTTGTTTCCCCAATCTCATTAAGAAACTATTTACTAAATCGTTGCACATATTTTAAGAATAAACAAATACTATCTTGGATATTTTTAAAGTGCACGGTCAAGACATTTTGTCAGCTAAGTATGTCATATTTTAAAAGCAGTTTCTAAATTACAGTTAAGTAGAAGAGAAAGCTTGTTTCGTTTAAATGAAATTAAATTTATTAAAATAGCTGATTTTCGAAGGAAACGTGAAATAAAAGAAGTTAACAATGGTTTTCTCAATCGACCAATCGACCAAAATCAAAAAATATTAGTGACACTATTTTTCTTCATTCAATGGAAGGTCGCGGGTTCGAACCCCGCTCCGGGACACTATTTTTCTTCATTCAATTTCCTTATATATATATATATATATATATAATGTAAATTCTTGTTCTTTTATTTGATCGTGTACAATAATGAAAAAGTGACAATTCGCTGGTTTAACGATCTCAATTGATATATATATATATATATATATATATATATATATATATATATATATATCTATCTATCACTTCAATATACTGTTGACAATGTTAGTTGAACCTAACGAAACGTTCAGAAATAATATTGTTTTATTTGAAGAATAGCGAAAAAACCATAAACTTTAAAATATTATATATATATATATATATTGTATATATCGTTGACTCCACACATCAATATTTTAAATTGAACTACTTATTTAAACCCATACTGAAATATATTAACTTTTTAAAATTTTTAATTTTAAAAAGTGACTAGATGAAGAAGTTTAAAGGCATTCAATGTAAAAATAAAAGTAAATATTCCCGAATATACCCATTCGAAAAAGAATATAAACCGGAAAATAATTTGCCATATATTTACCATCATTCTAAATAAATTGGTTAATCAAGAACAAAGTTTACATTATTAACACAGCTTGATTTTATAAATTGCTCAATAAATAATAATTCTATTTCCCTAAAAATATATAAACCGAAATTTCTACTTTCCCTAATGAATGAAAGTATTATTACTCAAGTCGTAACGAAAAATAATGACAATAATATCATATGTAGCAAATAACTATATAATAGAATGGCTCCATTTCTTTATTCTAAAATAATAATTGTTGAGCTATTTTATCTTAGAATTAGAACACATTACTCTGAAATATAACTATTTATTATCTTTCAGTGCACTATGAATTTAATTAATCATGTGCGCTAACAGCCGTTTCCAAATTACTGGATACGATCCTCAAAGATATGCTCAAGTGCTCAGTAATAATCCATACTAATTAATTAGTATTAGCACTTGCTGCCCATAGAAATTAATTTCCGCTAATGGAACTTTAATGGTTGCAACGTGCAGTAATATTAATGGTGCTGAAACCCAACAACTCTATTGTTACGTGCTTAAAGTCGACGTAGCAATAGAGTACTATACAATAACTGGATAATTAGCGGATATCCCAATCGTGAAAAAAGTAATTATTGGCATGTAAGTATTAGTGTTATATGTATTCAAACAATAAGGTTTACTCGAAAAAAAACTTTCTTTTTGTCGGCTAATAGAGTAGTTCTTTTTAAAAACAAGATTTTATTTCACACAAATGAACAACAATATATTCACTGAGCAATAACTGATAATTCAATGACCAATCAACACTGCAATTTCTAGTGCAAACAGAACTAAATTCCAGAACAATTTATTTGCTGGTGCACAACAACGGTGTATAATTCGGATTATTTTGTTGCGAGTTAAAACTCTATTACACATCATAATTACGCTTTATACTATTAATAATTTGCATTTTTTATTATTCTTACTATTCAATCTATAGATTGATTACTTTATATTCGGCAAGAATTTCGACTCGATGATGTCTTTTTTCGTTTTGATGATACTGTTCAAATTAAAAAATAATATTTTCTGGTCGCTTTACATCCACTGTCTTCTAGGAAACATTCACATCCAACGTGAAACTGCAGTTTTTATACAGTATCTTGATTAAAAAAATTATTTAGGACAGTTTAGAGATTTCATAGTTCCGTAAAGTTAGGTAATTAAGGCTGCTAAGGTGAGAAGTTACCGCAATATGGAAGCTTGGATGAAATTTATGGCGCAATTGGATTCCCTTTAGTACTATAGCTTGGAGTAACGTTATAACTTGAATTTATGTTTAAGGATATATTCTTTAGACATAAAGCGCGCAAAACATAAATTGTAATTTTACTGTGGCAAACAAACCAATTTAAAATTAAGAACATTAATTTTCTTTATTGCAGAGTTACTATAGCAAATGTGAAAACATTTGTAGCCTGCCAAATAAAACACAGAATGATACCTATATGAAAAGTTCTAAATCTTTCTATAAAAATCCTCTGGAATATTAAATCAGCATGACGTGCCGAATTTAAAATGAAACTGCTGCAGATGGTATAAAAATGCAATAAACGCAAGGAACCTTAAAATAGAAAAGTATAAAGTTTAATAGACGCAGGTGAACTTTACAATCTTGGGGTTTTTATTATTCTATGTTTCAGTGTTCCCCACATATTAAAAGCTTCTATGCATAAGGATCTGCAAATCCTATTTGGCAAGGCTCATTAATTTCCCACCGAATTTCAAAACATAAAGTTCTTAGAGTCTTTAAAAATATTTCGGCATCCTTCCATATTTTTTTTTTAGTTTCGCACTCCTAATTCTCGAATGTAGAAGAATTTCGTTGTCGCTGTTATTAAAAAAGATTTATACAATACTAATACAATTTTCTTGTTATATATTTTTTTGGGTCGATGGTTTGGTAGAAAGAATAAATTCTACATATTCGAATAGATGAGAAGAAAAGAGAAATGGACGTGAAATAAAATTGCTATGAGAGATTAGAAAATAAAATAAAAACTATTGCACGAAGAATGATTGCGGAGGAATCTATTTGCGGACGAATTTGAAAATAATGAGGATAAAGTTTTTAAACGATACTGATTTCTTTCTTTTTCGTACGTCAAGTTTATTCCCTTTGCCGCGAAAAATTTTTCACAGAAACTTTGCTGCGAAGCCTTCCTTTGAAACTCTGCACCGATACGCCAAAAGGAAGAATTAATCGTTTTGGTAACTTTATGCTCCAGTTCTTTTTTGTCTTTACACTGGAGCTGCTGCTCAATCAAAAAACTTGCGATTAAAGTTCAACTTTGTACTCCGTACGAGGAGAGAGGGTTCCCGAAATGAAACTTGTTTAAAATATCCACACATCTGATTAATGAATTAAATTGATAATCCTATGAATTGATGTAATCCTAATAATATTGCATAGGGATTTAGTACGGAAATTATCAAAGGATTAGAACTGTGTTTAATTGATGATAATTGAGAATGGATTAATCCCAATTATCATTTAAAAGCTTTTTCTATTTTTTTATTTTTAACTTATATGATACAAGAGGAAACAAAATCAGGAACTTGGTGTTAATAATGTGTGAATAAATTATCACAGCCACTTTAGCTGGAATTATTTATAAAATGGTTTAATAATGTTGTTTAACGTGGCCCCAAACTCTCAACAGAGAATGACGTTCTGAAAGTTCCATCAAGTTTTAATAAAAATTTCCACTGTTATTACATTCTGAACAAACTAACACAGCGCCAACTGTCGGCGAATAAGTAAACATTATCTGTCATTTTTCGCCCTTTCTATTTGCGCACACTGCAAAAGCTTTTACGGCCCTCGAGTTAAAACAATTTTCAGAGCTTCTGTTTGTCGTATTCTAATTGAAAACGAAAATATTAATTCGGTATAGCTTGGTTAATTTGTGTTCGACTATTGTCCTGTTCTTCGTTCACCGCTTCTGACTCATCTTCATAATTGAATAAGTTAACGACGTTCACTTATGGAACGGTTAAATTATCCTGAAAGCTCCTGAAAACATAAAAAGGAAAATTTTAATCACCGCTGTAAAGGCCAGGGGCTTTCAACAGGATTAATTGTTTCCTTCCTCAATGTATACAGCCGGCACTCCTTGCACTTCATTATCATTACATTACAAAGGAATATTTGCGTACAAAGAGAATTTTCACGTAAAGACATAAAGGGGAACAAAGAAAATAGCTTGCGTATCAAAAATTTTTGAAACCCAATCTCTCCTGTCTACTTTGATCAATTAAAATCGGTAATTTTTAAAACCTAACATCGGGAAATACAAACTCCTGTAAAAATAATCCCTTTGATATATTCGCGGAATGACATGAAATAAAAGAACTGAAAGCCAACTTCATATTTCGTGGAATTTACTTCACTTTGAAAAAAGCGAGTAACGTACAGAATCAATTTTTTACATCTATCAAGTTAATCCTCAAAGAAAAATGCGGAATGAAAGTATTCATATTTTTCAGGACCTCGAGCGATATTCTCCGCGTTCTTTTTCTAAAAAGTAATGGAGATATAAAATTCAATATTGAATTAATTGGTGCTTTAATCCGAGGCTTATACATAGCTGCCATGCGAAAGGAATGGACCATTTTTTCAGAGTCAATTATTGTAAAAGCTTAGACTTGACTACTATATAAAGTTTTTTATTCAATATTTCCTGTAAACAGGGAAGATATATCTCTGCTTTACTATGGATTTTCCTCTATACGCAGATATTACAGATAGTCCTAAAAACTCCACTTAACGGACTACGTAGACGTAGTCCGTTACAAATAAATCGATGAGAGCTTTTATGTCTGCGGTTTTTAACGGCGAAGCGGGAATATATGCAGCTTTCCAATTTGGTGTCTGACAGTCGAAAGCTTTTTCCCATAAAGAAAGAAAAAAACAACCCATATCCAGACCTGGGGTAAAAAAGCAACTCAATTTAGAGCGGTACGTAATATGATATGACCAAGCATATTTTTTATACGTCTCCTTTTTTAAGATTTTTTGGAATTCTAACGTATATGACTCACTGTTCGAGTACAAAATAACCTATCTTCAAGCTGAAGTGATTACGTAGGAATCCGCTAATTGCAAAACCATGCGACCTCATCAAACATGCACTAGCGGGTCTCTGTCGAAAATTAATTATCCTAGTTATATCGACGGCACCAACATACAATAGCCGTAATATTGATTTTGTTAATCGTTTGACCCGTGCTATATTTTAATGGCTTGCATATACATGGTCCACATAGCAACACCGCTGTGATAGCATTGAAAAATGTACTACACTGAAGCAATTTAATTAAACTTTGGAGATATGTATAAACATGAAGTTATCTTATTCATAAGGGATTAGAATACTGCTGCACACATCAAAGATGAGTTGTGAAACTAATTTTCGAGCACTATTCAATTAAGAACTGCATACATTAAAATTAATACGCTTTCAAAACCAGTGACATAATTAAAAGCTATCTATGCATCTTTTACCCAGCAACTAATTGAAGTTTTGCCCAGCAAGTAATTGAAGTTTTACCCAGCGATTAATTGAAGTAAAACAGCAATCTTACCGAACAATTTGATTTGTGAAAGCATTCCTTTGTTGGAATACAGGCTCTTTGAGCAGACTTTTTAGATGGTTAACAATATTGACAAAAGACGTTTCAGGAAACTTCAGGCTTAATCTCCCCCCACCACGTTGTGTTACTCCAAACCGGTGACCTTTCTGGCGCAGCAAAAAGGAAAAAGATTTATTCGATTATCCTCCCTGTCTTGAGGTCCTGAAATACCTGAAAAGTCAATAAAGAATTTCTAGTTTGAAACGAAATGCTTTTATCTAATTTACATAGTATTTAAATTTTAAGCAGTAAATTGTACGATGCAATAGAGAATTTATTTGTTTACAAATTCATGTAATCACAATCTAATGTTCAGCCATTGATTTTATATGAATTAGGGTAGTGTTAACGAGGTTGAAGAATACACATTTTAAAACTAGTGGCATATAAAACGAATTGATTTTACTAAAACTAAGCAACGATCTCAATACAAAGACCATTTCGGCCAAAATATATTAATCTAACATTTATCTGGATGTTTTTTGTCCCCGAACGAGCTCGGTCTACCAGGTACTTACAGTGCAAGAATCATTACGATTTTTCGTGTTGAGGGTAATAATATTTTTTTCTGAATCGATTTCATAATGACCATTCTGCGAAGGAGTTGTCGTTTCCAGAAAGTGAATGTTCAACTAAAAAATATTTCACACAATAGTCATTTACATTTACGTTTTATATTCTCGTAACGTCAATTTTAAAACTTGATTTGATGCCAAGATTTCCCCAAACAGAAAAAAAAAACTTCACCACTCTACAATAACGATCTGTTTTCCAACAAACCAACTCCTTAAGTATTCCGTTAGAAAGTTGGTTTAAACCTGGTTCGCAGGAACATTAACATTGATATTGCTTGCAGTTCCGCCGTTATTGCGAATTCAGTGACACCCGGGAAATGCATTTTCCGCCCAAGTCGGTACACCGTAACGCGCAAAACTACTTTAGTTAAAAGAGAATGATCGGAAAAGCGAACCGAGAAAAGGGTACGCAATAAATTCGTCGCGCAGAACGTAAAGTCGGCAATAAAGTAAACTTTGATGTCACCGCAGTCGAAAACTGCGGCACTTAAAGTAACGAGTTCTTAAGCGTTAATTAAGTGGCCTTATTCTAAACGCACATAAACGGGAGCGAGAAAAACGGCTAAGAACTGAAGAAGAAAGGGAATAAGATTCGTTCAAAATATTTTGGTTCCGGTTTCTGGAAAAGCTCTAAATCTCCCCCAGAAATGGGAGCTACAGATAATAGGAAGAATAATAAAGGTGGTACTTTAGCAACTTGGACTGCAATTTCTAAAGAACCGACGCAATAAGTTTCTAGTAATAGCGGCTGAAAGTTCATGTAATAATTCACGAAGCTCATTCCGAGGTTAAGATCAGAAACCTGAAATCCAATGAAAGTTCATTGGAAGTTGTCGCTAGAGCCTGAAATCTAAAGTTAGTGCTTTAAGTACATTTCTTTTCACATCTCTACTTTACGAACAAATTAAAACTTGTTATCTATTCAATTTCTTCAACCAGTCTAAAAAGTGATAAAACCCCACACTAAACGATACTTCACGTAACAATGGAAGCAGAAAGTAAATAAAAAATCCTCCAAACAACGAAACGTGTTCCTCTGACAGTAATCCTATTATCCAACAAGACTATATGTAACCTGTGATGAATAATGGGCATAAAAAAGAACGAAAAGCTTTGCTGAATTTATAGGCGTTTATCACGAAAATTCCATGTGTTCCACGCGAGGGACAGATTTGGTGACGTAATTGGAGAAATGGATACGACCTCCATCGATCGATAGGTGTAATTTCCGGTGATTATAATGGTCGTTGGGCGCCGCCATTTCCAGCTTTAATCATCATAGAGTTTTGTGCAATTCTGTCACCTTTTCCGATGGATAAAGATGTATTTACTTTAGTATTTACTTTATCAAGTAAAAGTGAAATAAAAATATTTATCATTGTGAGAATACTTAAAAAAACATGCCAGTCTCAGCAATTTCATAACGCTGTGTATTAAAAATGTGTTATAAGGTGTTTTAAACGTGACACGCCAACAATTTCCTGATAACATTTTTAATTAAAAATGTAATTAACTTATACATTAAACGCCTACCATTTTCGGGCCTTCAAATATTACATGACCAAAAAGTTTTAGCGTCCAGCCCGCTGGATCTCTATGTGACGACACAATATTGTAAACGAGCAAGAGAATTTATTTTTATATAAATTACTGTGAATTTTCTTCTAATATATCAATATTTTCTATTTAATTTTAAGCCAATTCACATAGTTCATTTAATTACATGTTGGGAACGTCTCCACCGAAGTCTGACACTCCCCAAGTTGTAATAGAATCCTCCAATTAGGACCGTTTCTACTTCGCTAGAAGATTGACGTAAGGAATCATCAAAGGGTCCTTTTAAATCAGCTTTGTGCACACAACTTTAACACAACTAAATAATTAAACCGCATGCGCAGAAAATTTCTTGTCTATCTGCACACAATAAGACGGTTAATTAGGAAAATGCTGGTGGCAAATTGATCTGTCCCACTGTAATGAGATTTCTTCGTATAATTAAACGGCTGTGCATTTCTATTACATTTACTAGGTTGATTAGCACATGATGAATTAAGAAATGAAAATATAATTTCCATGCTCCTTCTTCACACTATAAACGACAACCCACATTGAACAACATCAACAACAGATATTTTCCATTGAATTACAATCAAAAATTGGATTTTTCCAAAATATTTCTTTTTAATTCAGAAATGTTGAAGAAAAAACATCACTTCTTTATTTGTGAAGTTTTTCAAGTTTTCGGTGCAATATTAAAATAAAAACGATTAAGTATTTAAAAGAAAGATCATATTTTAACGTAGAATAGAAAAATTGATTGTATCATTTTGAATTTTTCTACAAAAATGTTCTAAACTTACCAAAAATTTCAAAAAAATGTTTTATGCAACAGCTAAAATTTTGAAACGAAACTGTTAGGCATTTCAGAGAAAAATCATATTTTAATACAGAATTGAAAATTTATTAGTTCTAAATTCAGGAAAATAAGTTTTTCCACAATTTCTTAAGGATACCATGAATTTCAAGAAATTGTTTTGTGCGATATAAATTTCTTATTGTAATTTTTTAAACTTCCCAGTGGAATTTTAAGAGAAAAATTGGTAATTATTTAAAAAGAGAGCTATATTTTAATATAGAATAATGAAATTAATTTGACCTCTTTGAATTTTTCCAAAAGCTTTTTTTTAATCTAAAAATATTGAAGAAAAAACATCACTTCTTTATTTGTGAAGTTTTTAAAGTTTTCGGAGCAATTTTAAAATAAAAACGATTAAATATTTAAAAGAAAGACATATTTTAACGTAGAATAGAAAAATTGAATGAATCATTTTGAATTTTTCTATAAAAATGTTTTAAAGTTATCAAAAAATTGTTTTATGCAACAGCTAAGATTTTCAAACCAAACTGACGCCTAACAGTTTCCTTTGAGAGATTTTTCAGAGAAAAATCATATTTTAATATAGACTTGAAAAATTTTTATCGCTAAATTCAGGAAAATAAGTTTTTCCACAATTTTTTTCTTAAGGAAACGAGAATTTCAAGAAATTGTGCGATATAAATTTCTTATTGTAATTTTTTAAACTTCCCAGTGGAATTTTATGAGAAAAATTGGTAATTATTTAAAAAGAGAGCTATATTTTAATGTAGAATAATGAAATTAATTTGACCTCTTTGGATTTTTCCAAAAGCTTTTTTAAATCTAAAAATATTGAAGAAAGTTTTCGGAGCAATTTTAAAATAAAAACGATTAAATATTTAAAAGAAAGATCATATTTTAACGTAGAATAGAAAAATTGATTGTATCATTTTGAATTTTTCCATAAAAATTTTTGAAAGTTACGAGAATTTCAAATTGTTTTGTGCGATATAAATTTCTTATTGTAATTTTTTTAAACTTCCCAGCGAAATTTTAAGAGGGAAATTGGTAATTATTTAAAAAGAGCTGTATTTTAGTATAGAATAGAGAAATTGATTCTACCTCTTTGGATTTTTCCAAAAGTTTTTTTTTTTAATTTATAAATATTGAAGACAAACATCACTTCTTTATTTGTGAGCTTTTTAAAGTTTTCGGTGCAATTTTAAAATAAAAACGATTAAATATTTAAAAGAAAGGTCATATTTTAACGTAGAATAGAAAAATTTATTGTATAATTTTGAATTTTTCCATAAAAATTTTCTAAAGTTATCAAAAATTTCAAAAAAATGTTTTATGCAACAGCTAAAATTTTCTAACGAAACTATTGCCTGACAGTTTCGTTTGAGAAATTATATTTTAATATGGACTTGAAAATTTTTTATTGCTAAATTCAGGAAAATAAGTTTTTCCACAATTTTTTTCTTAAGGAAACGAGAATTTCAAGAAATTGTTTTGTGCGATATAAATTTCTTATTGTAATTTTTTTAAACTTCCCAGTGGAATTTTAAGAGAAAAATTGGTAATTATTTAAAAAGAGAGCTATATTTTAATATAGAATAATGAAATTAATTTGACATCTTTGGATTTTTCCAAAAGCTTTTTTTTAATCTAAAAATATTGAAGAAAAAACATCACTTCTTTATATGTGAAGTTTTTAAAGTTTTCGGAGCAATTTTAAAATAAAAACGATTAAATATTTAAAAGAAAGGTCATATTTTAACGTAGAATAGAAAAATTGATAGAAAGAAATATAGAAATAAGTATATAGGTACATATAATTTGCAAACTTAAGAATGGAATCTTCTAAAATCCGACAACTATAGTATGATACAGTCAATGATTAGTTTTCTATTACATTTTGTTTCTTCATTAATAGCGTACGTTATACTTACTTGTGTATGTTTATTTATTTTTCCTTCTTTTAATGTGCAGTCTGTGTAAAATGTTAGTGACACAAAGACTAAAGTTACCAAAGCCATTTCAGGTGTTTACATTTCAAAATGTGTGCAAACACGGCTCCCTATAAGATAGCAAACATACGTAGAGAAAACAAAGCGCGAATAACAAATAATGGAAAACGTAGTTTTATGCAAAAGGGAGAGGAAGGACGACGTTATTTAAAAGTAACGCCGTCATTTCCATAACCACAAAGACGTTTACTTAATATAGAAACAATATTTTACCACGAACATAAAGATAATAACTCTTTTGCATAGCAGCAGTCGTCAAATAAATCAAGTTTCGTACTTCAGATATGTATTCATGCATTCTACGCAAACAAACAGGGTGTAATGCATCACTGTTCAGATCAATAT
>JAWQRJ010000842.1:0-18128 GCA_033557515.1 Diorygopyx duplodentatus | reverse complement strand
CAACTGCGTAGCTAACATGATGTGGATTTGCTCACGAATCGGTTAGACCCGGTTTTAGCCGCCTAAATGTGGAAGCGTTGAGAACTTTTCGGGCTTTAACCAACTAGGATTGGTTAGACCCAGTTTTCGCCGGTTAAAGGTAGAAGCCTTGGTAACTTTTCGGGCTTTAGCTGTCAACCCTTGGTAATCCCCACATTAACCGGTTAATCCCAGGTTTACCTTTAATTCGTACGTTAGCCGTAACATATACGCTCCATGCTTATTATGGAGCGATAAAGGAGTTTTTAACTGGTAGTATCTAAAGTTGGTTGAAAATTGCCTTTACTACTTAATAAAAATGTAGTTTCATCAGTTTCGAATATTTAAGAAGGATTTATACCATATAAGTGTAGATTTAGTGACATTAGCATTGTTACGTTTATTTACGTTTGTTCATTTTATTTTAGGGAATCAATTACTGCTTGATATTTTTCTATAGATTATATTTGAGTTTGCGGTAGTATATTTTATGCTACTATATCGTGTTGTTCATTTATGTTGTTTTCTACTATAATAAAGATACTCCATTTCGAAATTTTTGTTAATGACAATGAGAAACCTAATTTGAGCCTAATCTGTAGTTTTCAATTATAAAAATGTCAGAAATTTTAAATGGCACAGTAAATGCTTGTGTTAAAAAATGAATTTAATTTTAAAAAACAACAGGGTGGCTTTGATACCAAAAGAAAAATAATTTGCCAATTTAATATCTTTAACTTTTCATTATAAGACCACTTTTATTAACCAAATATTTTGGTTTTAATATTTTGTTAATAGAAATTATGGGAAGTTCTACACATATTGTATTCAAAGACTCCTGTCTCCACAAATGCAAATAGAACTTGGATTATTTTTAATGTACTATATTAAGGGTGGGTTATGTAAAAAAGCTCGTAACAAGCCAAACCCGTTTATGGTATTCATTTCCGATTATTTAAGGGTTTTTGAGCTCTTGTTGCAAAAGTGATCCTTTGACAATACATTCAATTATTGTAAATTGGGTTGCCTACAAATTATTTAACAATTTTTACATCTACGTAACTTAGGTTGGTTGATTTCATATTTACTATGAAAAATTAATGCAGGTAGAATTTGGAAATCGAGCTATCAAGATATTTCACATGTTTAGTTCTTGACAACGTTGACAATTCCTTACTGTGTTCTAAAATGGCAACTAATAATTACTCCAATGTTGATGTGAATTTATTTATTATTCATGGTCAATGCCAACAAATAATAAGTAGAACGTGCAGGACATTTAATGAAAAATATCCGAATTTGCAGCCACTTAATAGAACGAAATTCAGAAGGTTACAACCCAATTTTATAAGTCATGGAAAAAGAGCATATGCATTAACTTTTCACCCTAAATATGAAATCAGGCAACCAACCCAATTCAGTCAACAAAATTGATAAATTAATTTGTAGGCAACCCAATTTACAACAAATGAATGGATTGTCAAAAGATCGCTTTTGAAGCAAGAGCTCTAAAAACTTTTAATCATCGAAAAAGGATACATTTTAGGTATAGTGAAACCCAATACCGTTTAACGAGGATTTTAATTCTACATTCGATAAGATAAAAATATTTGGTGGGTGTCATTAAAAAAGAAACCTTTTTGTCATTTAAAGTTTTCTTATTTGTAAATTCAATTTTGTAAAGAATGTAAGCATGAATGTTCCGCCGGGTTTATTCCTGCGGAATAGTTCGATGTCTCAACTAATGGTTAATGAAGTATGAACATTATCGCATTAGTCTAATTATGAAAATTCGATTTTTCAAAATGTTGCTGCGGTTGCATAATTTTTGCGAAAAAATTCAATATCTCGAAAACGATTAAGTTTAGGCCTCGCAAATGTATTACGAAAGTTGTTGAAAATTGAATGTAGATTAAGAAAAAAAAATTGTGGTCGTTCCATTTAAATTAACAAAGCCGTTGTCAACTTCCGGCATAACCGGAACCACCAGCTTATTGAATACATTTTATCCTTTAGTTCCCTTCCTACCACATTCAAATCCAAATTTTCAGACTTCTAGCTTTATCCGTTCCCCATATATTTCTAATGAACGGTCTACGGTAGACACCTGTATGCACACATACCAAAACAGGTATGTATCAAATCAAATCCGTATAAAAACATCTTCCAACAAAGAATTAGCATTCCTTGACAATAGGAGGTACATGAAATTCACGCTTGCCAATAAAGATGGACATTGGCAATACTAAAAAATAATGGCGAAAAATAAATCCAAGTATTTTGGCAACCACAGCAACAATCGGTTGGATGTGCTGGATAAAAGTAAACCTGTCTCCGACGACAACGCCCCAATTCTTAATAGAGGTTTTATACTCATTTTCAAAAAGATTTAAATGTTGTCATATTTTGTGTTTGTATATTTGAATTCATCTGTTCAATGAATTTAAAGGTTATTATTAATCATACATTGAGGTCAAAGCCTCACTAAGTTGCTAAAATTTACTTCCATTAACTTTGAACACTACTTTTTCATGAAATTATGCAGATAACAAAGGTACGTCATTTTGAATTCATTTTTTCTCGTAATGTTTCCCCCAAGGTTAAACAAAGCAAATTAAAATCTAAAATTATGTCCAACTTAACAAGCTATTTTATTTTTCAGGGACAACTTAGAATTTTCTCGCTGAATTTCAGCAAGATTAAGTTATCTTTATTACATCTTAGTTAGTTATCTATTAGTTATCTTCTATTATAATCTCAATCTTTATCTTAGTTATTCTTAAATGCGAAATGCTTGTATGTATGTATTCCTCAGACCGGAAAGACGGCTTTAAGTTCGATTGAGATATGTCTACTTTTTTTTGTCTCTAAAATCATAAATAAATAAAATTGTGAACAAAACACGTGAAAAACATCGACACAGTGGCGGGATCTATCGACGGGCGGCGAAACAGTCTTTAAAAAAGATGTAGGTCTGTGATGAACCAGTTAGGCCGATATAGGGAGTCATCTATAGGGAGCTGGTCGAACGGAACTAGCTTCGTCTCTTAGTTTTACAATTCACCACACGATGGCGCCCTGTTAGGGGTGGGAAACAATGTTTTTTTGTGTTTTTACCGAGTGAGCTCGGTCTTCCCGGTACTGCATTAGTTATACAGGCACTTGCCCTCCGCTCGGCCATGTCGCCAATCTAAATGTCGCCAAACATTTTTATGAAAATACCGAAATATAAAAATAATAAAAGTTATTTTATACATTTATTATTAATTGTACAATTTATTTGATAAAATCACTTTTAATGATTGGAAATACTAAAGTGATCTTTTCTACTATAATTTTCAGATAAAATAATTACTCCATAAAACTTTTTTTTGTTTATCTCTGTTCTATTCCTTGTTCCCATTTATAGTACTTAGGTAGAATAAAAAGTTATATCCGCTTTGGCAAAAGGTTTTTTAACCTCCAAATTATTTGATTAGGCAACATATACGCTGATTGCTTCAAAACGCAAATTTCCTAATCTCCAAGGTGTATGATACCTGTATAAATTATAATTATTGGCAATAGACTGTTGGAATATGTTTTTAAAAAGAGAGTAATTATATTGAATCTTATATTCATAAACGCGCTAATCTTGTGCCCCAAATTCGATGCTCACCATTGGTATCTTGGAAACGGTAAGAGTTACAGATTCGGTTAAATGTAACAACATGGGGGTGTTTATCTAAGCTGTTCAGACCTTCTTTTTTTTCCAAAAAAAATGCATCGCCTACTAGAATATCCTGAAAGAACTGAAAAATATCATTTTCTTCAAATGTGAATTTTTACATATTCTTTATCGTATCAAAAAATTTCGGAGGGAAAATTTGTTGATATCAAAACATATATAGGTTACATTATAAAAATATTTTTTACGAGTTATGACCCAAAGTTGTATTTTTTTAGACACCATAGTTGATACATTATTAAATTACTTGATTTTTTCCCTTTCCAACGATATAAGGTTCGTGGTATCTATCTTCCATAGTTTAGGAGATATGAAGAAAAATCATATTCCACATAGATTTTAACCCACATCACACTATCCATGATTGAAACAGAAGACTACACATCTATCAATAATATTGTTAAACCACTCTCGTGTCATAAGTTGTAGTTGCCGTCAATTACTCATATTCTACATTCATAATGGCGTTTTCAAACTATGAAATAACGGATATGTTTGTTACCTACACAAGGTGCAATCGAAATTCAACTGCGGTGGTAAATGAATATTTAAATTTATACCCTGATAGAAAGCAGCCTCGAAGAACTTTGTTTCACCGACTCGAGCAAAATCTACAAGAAGTTGGGTGCTTTACTGCAGTCCGTTCTGCAACGTACCAAAAACAAAATGAAGATGCCCAAATAGATGTGCTAACCGTGGTTAATATTGAGCCTACCACCTCAGTAAGAAAAACCTCCACTGAGCGAGGTATGGCAAGGAGCACTGTGCATCGCATTTTGAAGAAAAATTAAGTTCACCCCTACAAATCAATGATGTGCCAAGAAATGAACGAAACTGATTATGAAAGGCGAGTTACATCTTGTAGATGGTATCTCGATCAAATTGCAAATGATTTGACTTTTCCTAATAAAATTATTTGGAGTGATGTAAGTCGATTTACAAAATAACGACATTTACAATCGGAATAATTACGAGTATTGGAATAATGAAAATCTGAAAGTAGTTCGACAGTCACGTTTTCAAGAATGATTTGGATTTAACGCGTGGTGCGGCATTTTGGGAAACCGTTTAATAGGTCCGTTTATTTTTAACGAATCACTCAAACAGATATCTCGAACTGCTGCAACAGGAAATTGAAGATGCGTTGGATGATCTACCAATGCAAGAGGAGAGAACTATTTTCTTTCAGCAGGACGGCGTCCCGGCACATAATTCAAGAATTGTTGCTGAATATTTAGCAACAATATATGGAAATCGGTGGATTGCATCCAACGGTCCAATACGATGGCCAGCGAGATCTCCGGATTTGTCCCCACTAGACTTTTTCCTGTGGGCCATTTAAAGAATGTGGTATACGGAATGAGTTATAACTCATTAATGTCAATTAATGAATTGTAGGGAAGGTGTCGAAAAGCGTGTTACCAAATGATTAGAACTAAACGGCCGCCATATTGAACACCTTTTGTAGGAAAATTTTTATTTATTGTTATCGTGTTTACTTTTACCATGTTTATTGTTACCATGTTTATTGTTACTTTGTTTATTGTTATCATGTTTACTATTACCATGTTTATTACTTCCATGTGCATTGTTACCATGTTTATTGCTCCCATGTTTCCTTTTTTTTGCAATTTATTCTCGTACTAAATTTGAGCAGAACTGTTTTTTCCGAAAATCTTTTCTCTTTATATCTACTAAAGCACAAAAGATAAGAAATACCGCATATGCAGTCTTTTGTTTTGAAAACAAAACATAGTTCTTAATCATGGATAGTGTGATGTGGGTTAAAATCTGTGCGGAATATAATTTTTCTTCATATCTCCTAAACTATCAAAGATAGATACCTAGAACCTTATATCGTTAGAAAGGGAAAAAAATCAAGTAATTTAATAATGTCAAAATCAACTATTTTGTTTGTTGGTTTCCATTTAAAAAATACAACTTTGGGTCACATCTCGAAACTGGTAAAAAAAAAATTTATTATCTATCCTACAGAATGTTTTGATATCTACAACTTTTTCCCTTGAAATTTTTTGATACGATAATAACATAGAAAATATTCGCATTTGAAGAAAATGACAATTTTCAGTTTTTTCAGGATATCTAGTAGGCGATGCTTTTTTTTGGAAAAGCAAAAGAAGGTCTGAACAGCTTATATTGTTTCATTTAACCGAGTCTGTAGCTCTTACCGTTTCCAAGATACCAATCGATGAAATAAAAATACCTAACAGTTTTTCTTTTTTAAATTTACAAAAATTTCGTTGTTTTCGACGTGCTGACTAGATATAACCTCTTAATTCTAATAGTTTTCAAGTTATTAGCGAAAACGGATAAAACCAGGATTTTCGGTAAATAAATAACCTGTTTATTATTGATTGAAATTATTGGAAAGTTCTTTGTGTGGTTTCAAATTATTTTTAGTGGTTTTCTTCTAGAACATAATAATAATTATTATCTGTTTTATCCTAACTATCGTTGTTTTCATATAGTGACATAACAATAACGGTATTCGTTAAATATATTATACACGTAGTTTGTGCTATCTATCAGAACTCATATTTAAATTATCGACAATTATTTGTTTAGTAATTATTATCTTATTATGTTATTTCTTCATGGTCACTGAAGAAATATGGTAAAGTAAGGTTGCAAATGAAAATATAGAAAAGCGGCATGAAATAAAATGTTAATTATACGTTCTATGACAAACACGCAGTGACAGCCAGATGGATTTACCTTAATTTGAAATACGTATTTAATTGGTGTGAAAATATCCATCTTAATTTTGTTTCTACGGCTACTAAATGCAGCTAACCATAAAACTTGGATTTAAGGTAACCTCGCAATAAATAATCCAGAGGTGTTAGATCTGGAGTGGTGTTAGATCTAGCTGGCTACTCCATTGAACTTCGCCTGCCGAACCATCTATTGGGAGATACAGTAGAATCTCGATACCGTGAATATCGGATAACATAAACCTCCGGATAACGTAAATCACATTTCCAACGCACTAGCCACCGTATAACATGAACAAAATGAACAAATGATATCCATTACCGGGGAAACTGCGCTCGATACGGGGGTTCGCCGACCGTCGTGCCCGGTATTTCGAATCTTCAAGAAAGTAAGGTTTCACTGGACGGCGCTATAACTGCATTAAATACTGCAATCCAGTGGGCAGAATATAGTGGTGTGGACTTCGCAGACCTCATTGTTTTAAAAAGACTAAGGGAAACAGCCCTTATGCAAAATTACAAATCCTAAGAAGCAAACTTAGATTTCAAACATTTTTGTCACCAAATCATCTGTTTTCTGCTCTATTAATATTTCATTTTACGTTTTTAGATTAACCCCCGTTTACGTAAATAAATCACTAACGTGAACGTGCGTTGTTTTATTTTGTTCACGGTACCGAGATTCTACTGTATTATCCAAATAATTACGCAGCATTCGTCAATAATGAAACGGTGCTCCATCCTTCTGGAACCATATTGAATTATCTGGCGTACTAGGATTTAAAACATTAGGGTACGGCGGCACTTGCGCGGAAATTACGTTATGTTGTAGCAACTTCAAGTAATTCTCATTTTTTAGTGCTCCTTCAATGAAAACACGTTACGTTAAGTATCGATCTCGCAACTTCTTCTCTATTCTAACACTTAAACAAATACTTATTTCGCAACCTGATGCATGTTGTTAAAAAACGTTTTGTTTTGTCTCTGGTTTGGGGTATTTTTGGAACTTTCTTCGCAATTATTTCGCAACATTACATTGTTGTATCTATAATACGCAATCCTTTCTTTTAATTTTTTTTATTCACCCTATAAAGATATTATCGAATTTATTTCAACTTGTACGTTCTCAATGTGTACCTTTTTGGACGGAAAAGCAACCTTCAGAATTATATCGAAACACATTTAAGGGAATAAATACGTTATTGCAGAAAATTAATATTGTATCATTATAACAAAGATGAAACAGTTCTACGAAATAAGCTGAAAACACATCAACTACATAAGATAATAAACGTTAAATAAGAAACGGCGGATTACTTAAATATGAGTTATGCCACGAGCCACAAGTTATATGTTTTTGGAAAGCACTCAACGAATGCCACCTATTGAAATCAAAGGCAACTTCGATTTACATTGAAAAATTTATATCGACGACAGGAGGATTTGTTATGGTATTCAGGGCGTTAAATAAACAACCTTTTAAGCAATTTTGGCACATTTTTTACAAACCCTGCAGTTGTCACATGCGTGGAATTCTATGACTGTGCTAACTTGTAATCAAGAAGTCCATCCAAATTTTAAGATTAAATATTATAAATAAGTGTCTGTATAAGTAGTAGATAATACTCGACTAACAAGTTTATTATTCATTATGGAAACAAAATTTCCGGCACACACTGTATGAAAGACATGCAGACATGACATTACTTCACCGGGTCGCATCGCTTTGAATAGCTATACATATCTTATTTTTACAGACGCGAGAAGAGTATAACACTTGGCACAGGCCGCAAACTTTGAATACTTAACGAGCTAAATAGGTTTATATCCGGACGATTATATCTCCCCTTACACAACGACCTCACTGCAACTGCTTAATGCGAATAAAGAAATTATGGTATATTAGATTACCAACAGGGATTTGATGACTTCCCTCGACGAGTCTAAGACGCAAAAGTGCTGCCTAATTAACGGACTACTACACTAGATAAATCGTTATGAATATATGTATACATTGATCTGATTGATGTTTTTCAAGTCATAAATAAGGCTGTGCGGTTGAAAGCGACAGTGGAACACAAAGAAAACAATTTATAGAGAAATGCCAAACAGATATGGATAGGTAATTATCGGGTTTTCGGGATAAAAACTTATTTTTATTAGTTAAGAAAGTATACGGATGTACCGATTTTGCCCAGGATTAACGCTTAATTGGTAGAACTGTAACACAGAAATGACAACCATTATTAAATATAGTTATCTATTACAAGCTATTGCTAACTGTAGACAATACTGTATCTGTCTCCTAAGTCAAAATGATTAAATAATGGAATTAAAGGATTCAACTAAACCTACCGCTTTAACATTTTAAGCTCAACATTTTAAATTCTCCGTGGTCTTAAGGGGTTTAGAATAAATATTTTTTACAAACCTCATAATTATACAATCATGAAGTCATTCGATAGGTATTAGTGATGGTGCTAACGTTTCAGATGATGAACTTTGCGATGGTTTTTTTACAAGGGTACTTTATGATATTTGAAGCCAGCTTCTTTCGTGGACCTACTATCGTCCCCGGGACGATATTTAGGTAACTTCACCTTACTTTAAAGTTTATTTTCTATAACTGTTCTAAATTTATTTAATATTTTATTTAATATTTTTCGTTACGCTTTAGATACTAAAAAGAAAGCTGTGGGATCGTGAAGCAATGGAAAAAGCCATTGAAGCTGTACGAACGAAAAAAATGGGTTATAAAAAGGCAGTAAAGTTATTTTATGTCCCAAGAGCTACTTTGAAAGATTACGTGAAAAATTCTGAAAAATCTGTAAAAAATGTAGTTTCTGGGGAAATGCGAAGAAAACCAGTTTTGCCGGTAGAATTAGAAGAGGAGCACCAGCTCCTTCCTTGCAAGTGGAGAAGAATTACTATGGCGTCACCGCTTCTGATTTAAAACGAATGGCTTTTCAATTGGCTATCAGGAATAATATTCCACACCCATTTTCACAGACCAAAAAGAGGGCGTTCAAAAAATGGATGAAGACTTTTTTTGACATATTGAAACCTGAACTACAAAAGATTAGCTTCTACCCTAATAAAATATTTAATGTTGATGAAATTGGAATGGCCACTGTTCAGCATAAAGTAAGAAAAATCCTGACTGTGAAAGGCAAAAGAGAAGTTCACAAATTGTCATCTGCTGAAAGGGGAGCATTAGTAACTATTGTTATTTGTATGTCAGCTTCTGGTCAGTTTATTCCTCCATTGATGGTGTTTCCAAGAAAAAACATCAAAGCTGTACTACTCGATGGAGAACCTCCAGATACCATTGGTTGATGCCCGTCTGGTTGGATCCTGCCTGAGCTGTTCACAAAATGGCTGAGACATTTCGTGTCCATAGTAAAAACGAATTTTCAATTTGTAAACCAGCTTAGTTTACAAATTGAAAATATTGTTTGTATATGACCTGTCAATTAGCATCAACTAAATTTCAACTAAAATCATAGTAAGTCATACGTCATAGTAAGTCTGGCATCCGGCGATTGAACCAACGAAAATTGCGCTGCAGCTACTATCTTCCCTATTTCAGTTGCATATTTCGGAAATGGTTACTATTTAAAAAAAAATACAAGAATGGATGGATGGACTATTTTCAAAATTTTAAATCATTTATGAAAATAATTGGTTCTATATAGAATATTACAATCACCACTCCGTTCGTTTTATAAAATCTTTTGGTATTTCACGGAGAGTTAATCTTTTTCTACTTTTAAAACGTCTTTGCTGCATTTCCATGTTCCTGACGGGGTATTGTAGATTAAAGTTTTGAAACGGAATAGGGCAAAGGGTAGAGATAAGTATGCTGTCTCTGCCAAAGCTTCCGTTGACGCAGTATCACGGCCTCCCGGTATTATTCCGTTACTTTGTCGTAATTACGGCAAGACATGATACGCTGTGATTAATCTAGTGGATACGGATATCACCCATTTCCGCGCTATTGAGTTAATGCTCTGTACGTATCAAATGCAATAATTTTGCTTGGGTGTGCGAAAACTAGAGAAGTGGGACAGCAGATATCGATTAATGGTGTTTCTAATGTTCTCTCGGAAGAACAGATATAGAAATCATAATAAAAACAATATTCACACATTATTAACTATTAATAGTAATATGGTATAAGGAGCTTCCGTGCAATCAAATATCGTGCATATCGTGTATTCGAAAGGAGCAAAAATTTTTGCTCGGAATTTGTTGATAACAAGAAAATATAATGTGCTTCAATAAAATGAGCACAGAAAACCAATACGAATTTATCGGTGTTTACACGAAAAAGTGGTATATAAAAACACGAAAAGATCAGTACCAGTATTGGCATGGAAATTATTTTCATTGCGGTTTTTATTTGGTATATTTACTAGTTCTCTTTACCTTTCAGGTGAGAGAAAGTAAATATAACAAATTAGTATGTACATGAAAATGCTAAACGGTCTAAGAATTTATTTGAAATTTTTATGGACTGCTAGCGTCATCTTTATATCGCGTGCCGAATTTATTTGAAATTTTTATTTAAGTAAACTTGTTTAATATTCATTGTCCAAAGTCGCACCGTTTGAATCAAGAAAAGGAAATAACTTTATTGAAAAAGCATGATTCTAATCACTGACTGATTTATTTGAAAAACCGATGAAGTTTATACATAAAATCCCAACGACAACAAATATAACCGCTCCGTATAGCAAAATTTATTTATAAATACCCCATCATCCTAACTTTTAGTTTTTAAACGAAACTATCACTTTGACAACTACCTCCCAAATAAACTCTAACCTAACATTGTTAATAAAATAGATCTACATACGTGAAACAGCGATGGTCAGTACAAATGGAAGAAAGTTTTTTTAAAAAACCGTGCACTTCGGGAAGGTGGGTAAACTACCGAAGAAAAGCAAACCCCCGGTTATTGCGGAAGACGAAATACAGCATGAAACGTTACAAGCTGAACCGGTTCCCGAGGAAAATTCCAATTCAAGCGATAATTTGCAAGACACCGAAAGGATCGATCAGATACACCTTTCCGTCGAAGCTAGCTCTGGTCGTACTGTATACAGTGCGAGGAAATATTCCCGTACCATGCCGGCAAGTACGCCCCACCTTCTCCTTCTAGGATTGGAGGAGACGGTCGTATAGTGTCTCCTAAACCCCGCCTGCTCGAACTATTGGCTGACGCGACAAGCACGGCGTCGATATGTCGCGACAAGCAGGCGACGAGCGAGCAGAAAATCTGGTTGCCCTGAGAGCTAAATATAGAAACAGCTAACCTTATCACACCTGAAATGCTTTCTAACGTTAGAAGGAATTTCTATGAGAGATTAGGTTACTGTTTAGCCTATTTGAGCCTATTCGATGAGACTTTTTGAAAGAAAATATATTTTATTCACAGGAAAAGGTGTGCTTATTTTTGATAAATAAAAAAAGCATATAGTATGATTTTTGAATGATCTTCTCCATACAGGAGTGAACTTATTATAAACAATAAAGATATAACCGTTGTGTAAGTAAACTTGAAAACAATATTTTTACACTTTTTTTAGTTTTCTTTTTTTTGTTTTCTATTATATATAGAGAAGCAGAAAAAGTAGTTAATAACATGAAATACACATCATGTATTTTGATGTAACTAACAGTAAATAGAAAAGATGGTAAAAATTTGAATTATTTTTATTAATGAATGGAGAATGTTTAGTTCGTTGTTTTGAATAAATTTTATTTATTATATATTTTATAAATTTCCTTTGATACCATCAGAAATTGCAAAAAAAATATTTATGCAAAAAATGAAACATTAAATACAAAAGTCAATTATAAAAATAACTCACTATTCATCGGGTCATCATGTATTCACTACAGCTTTTAAACAACAGAAAAACATAAAATTTTACATAATTTATTTTAGTTAATTTTTTTAAATTTTCATGTAGTTGATGAATCCCGGTTACCTAAAGCCTTAAATCTGTTGGAGAAACGAAACTCAAACTATATTGAATTCTGGACACAGAGGGATTTGCAGACAGCAAAACTGAATGAGAACCCTTTTGGCTACTACGGACGGAGGGGTTGGCGGAGGTGGAGTTGATCCAGGTTTACAATATGACAACATTTACTTTCTTTTACTTTTTTACTTAAAAGGGTAAGAGAGTATTACACTGGTTAAAAAATTTCTGTGTTGAGATTTTGATATATCTTGATGAATTACAATTAATAACATGAAATATTAATAATGTATTTTGGCGTGACTAAATAGAAATAGAAAAGATCGTAAAAATTTGAATTATTTTTATTTATTTTAATGAATGGAAAATTTTAGTTAGCCTAATCTAAGACTAACAGTGCCATTTATGGCAATTGGTCTGTCTGTCCACCCATCTGTCTGTTTGTACGTCCGTCTGTTAGGAACACTTTTCTCATTTCTATTTATTTTAGGGAAAAAAAAGTTTCTAATAAAAGTTTCTAATAAATCAAACCCCCGACTACGAGAAACTGACAATGAATGAGATCAACAGGACAATCAATGAAGCTATGTTAAAGGCTGCAAAGGAAGTGACAAAGACTCAAAGAAGGAAAACAAAACAGTGGAGTGCAAAGACCGAAGACTTGTTTACGGCTCAATCGAATATGTGGAAATAAACAAAGCACTAAGAAAGTCGATCAGAGAAGACAAAAGGAAGCAACCAGAAAGAATGATTGAGTAGGCAATAGAGAATAGAGAAGGGAAGAAACATGAAAAGTGTTAGAACGTCGCTAGGGAGAGTGTACATTAATGCGGTGAGGAACAAGAGCGGGAATGTGGTGACGGACAGAGAAAAGATATTACAAACAGCTAAGGAATTCTACAAAGATATATAAAAGCAGAAGCAAACAACACCAGAGAATGTGGAAAAACACTTAAAGAATAAAATCATGAACGAAGGCTCAGAAGACATCCCAGACATTACCAATGAAGAGATAATAAATAACATCAAGAACATGAAGGACAACAAAGCCCCAGGAATCGATGATATATTCCCAGAACTTATCAAAAAGGGTAGAGAAACAATACTAACGCCCCTGAGGATCCTATTAAACGCTTGTTTGCGCGAAAGAGGAATCCCAGAAGAGTGGAATAGGTCGTTGACAGTCTTGATATATACAAGAAGGTCGATAGAAACAACCTGGAAAATTACAGACCAATATCTTTGCTACCACAGATCTACAAACTATGAACTAAAATAACGGTGACTAGAATCGAGAATAAACTGAAGCAGTTTCAGAGCTGTGAACAGGCGGGTTTCCGAAAGGTATTCTGCACAAGCGACCACATACTAACGTTAATAGAAAGAACGCTGATAGAAAGATCTATTGTGTATAACTTATCATTATACTTGGCTTTCGTCGATTACGAGAAGGCATTTGACAGTGTAGACTAGTGGGCAATATAACGAGCCTTACAGAAATGTAGAGTGGACTATAGATATGCCGAAATATTACAATTAATATACGAAAAAGCAGAGATGGTGATACAATTACACGAAAAAACTCAACCAATCCCCATTCAAAGGGGTGTCAGACAGGGAGATTCAATGAGCCCTAAACTGTTCATAACAGTGATGCAGGACTGGAACGACAGAGGTATTGCAGTAGATGGAAGAAGACTGATGTACGCCGAAGACGTAGCGCTGATAGCGAACAGCTATGAAGAATTACAGTCAATGTTACTGAAGGTGAAAAGAGAGTTGGAGAAGATAGGATTGAGACTGAACAAGGAAAAAACAGAGATCATGACCAACCAGAACGAGAAAAGAGAAATCACCATCTAAGATTCTGAAATGGAGTTGGGCAGGACACACACTAAGACAGAATGGAATGGATGGACAGAATGGATGGAATAAACAGATCCAACACTGGAGACCCTGGCTGGGAAAAAGAAGCAGAGGCCGCCCACAGACAAGATGGAGAGATGACCTAAAGCTAATAGCGGGACTCGGCTGGGAGAGGAAGGCCCAGAACAGGGAACTATGGAGACAAACAGGGGAGGCCTATATCCAACACTGGATGACAAAGGGTTCATAAAGAAGAAGAAAAGAATAAAAGTTTCATTGTTTCAAATGTAATTTTTTGCAAAAATATTGCTTTGCAAATTCTTATGCAAATAACTTTTAAACTATACTGTGTGTCCCAGGTTAACGAGAATAAAATTAGTAAAATGGTTATGAAAAAAAAATTCAAAAAACTTACTTAGCTTACCTTCTCAAATTGATAATGTTAATTACCGAACAATTAAATTAGCCAAGAGTTTGCTACAGCAGCTATTTCTAGAATTTTTATGCTATTGAAAAATAGAACGAAGATTATTAGACACATGTTGAAGTAAGAATGGAATTTTACAAAACTTATAACAAAATAAGCTTCTAAATGTGACATAAACCTGACTATTAATAAGCAACAATGTAACCTTATTTCAGGGTTACTGTGCTACGCTGGCTAAGGCACCCACGTTCAGGGAAAAGTGAACAGATACGAAACAGATACAAAGACGAAAGATATAGTTTTCTCCATATTTACGTTCACGTTATATTTTTGAAATCGATTTAATACTTTTCAGATTTTTTAACACGGTCTTGGAGATTTAACCGATTCTTTTCCTTTCCTCTTGGAGATTTATTAACTATTTCCTACATTAAAGGCAGTGGATAATGATCGACTTGAAGGTTTGGATTTATTGTTTTATTTTTAGATCAACAAATATTCTAAGACCATTATTTTTCGGTACTATGACTAGTGGACTTGCAAAATCACTATGAGATACCTTTTTAATAATACCTTTTTCTCCATTCGATTTAATTCTTTTTCTACTTCATCCCTTAATGCATATAGAACTGGATATGCTGAATGAAATACCGGTAAATAATCCTCCTTCATGACTAGATTCGCAGAGAATCGCTTAATAAATTGAGGTCGATCAGTTTTAAAAATAGACTTATACTCTATTTTGATTCTTTCTTTTGCCCTTTGCCTTGACATGTCAAGATTTAGCTTATCTAACTTATCTACAAGGATAATATAGATTTACTAGGAGTTTGAATTATAATATCTCCCCACTTTGGATACAAAACATTACACCAATTCCTACCCAACAAAAACATAAACTTATTGTTTTCATATTTAACTATTTCACAGTACACTGGCACCTGTGTCTACTTCAAAGGACAATAATTGTTCATTTATAAAAAAATAATTGTGACCTACGGACATAAAACATTATTATGCTTTAATGATTTCAAGTTAAATAATTTTAAACTGCTAATCTGGATACCTTCCTGCGTTTCGCCTTGATGACACATGAAACAAAATCCCACTCTTTGGCTGGACACGTGTCTGTATTATGCACTCTTACGCAACGCTAACAAGACTTGCCACCAGTGGGTTCAGACTGCGACGTGGCACTTGAATTCTGACTGGTTGAATTTATTGACTTATTTGTTTCTTGAGCACGTTGTTCACCGACTCGGCTTGTAATAATCTAGACTGCTTCTATAACATTTTTCTATAACATGTTTCGACTCTCACTTGCTTTACTCTCCACTGTCACACACTACAGTCATAAAGATTACAACTAAAGCACCGGCGTTACGATATCCATAAAACTCCCAGCCATAAAATTTATACATTCTTTCTCCATAGGAGGTTTTTCCGCAATAACTTTTTCTAAATCAAAGATATGTTAAATCTTGCACCTCGAGAAAGCTTATTCTTTTCCGCATCTAAAAGCGAGCTTTCATTGCTTGACTTCCCAGTAATTACTCCTGAAAAAAATTGTGAAGCCAACGGTGTGTGTACTAGAAGTTCTTCGAAATTGGCCAAAACCCCATTACGAAAATAAGATTCCATTAAGATTCAATTACAAAATTTGTATGTTCCTTAGTGAAAACCATCACGAATAAATAAACGTGTTAAAACATAAAATTGCATCCAAATACCACGTAATAAACAAACTTGCAATTTTTGACAGTTAGTAGTTAACTAATCAGAGACACTAGTTTTGTCTTCCAAAGCCACCACTTATCTACAAAGTGTGTGCTCATGCAGTATTTGAACTTTAGATGATACAGTGGTAATTGGAAGTTAACAGAATGAAATGAATGCCAAAATTACCTACCGGCAACGTGATTGTCCGCATCCACCAGCGGACCCGTCTCGTTCGCGCGCAGATTACGCGACGACGCAACCACGAAGACGTTCGTGACGTCAGACTTCCACGTCCACCGGCAATCGCTCTCGAAGTTGCACTCGGTTCCCGGATGGACCTTCTGTTTCCGCAGCTCGTTGGTCTCGGCGATCAGCCTCCTCAGGTTCTTCTTGGCCGGGTTGTCGCGCGGCCCGTCCCTTATGGTGCCCACATGGATCCTGGGCGGCTCGGGGCGGGTCTCGTTCTTCCTCGCCAGCGTCTTCCCGGCGTGCATTCGTTTCCGCAGGTTAGCGAAATTGTCCGGCTTCTGAGCGGCCCGCTTGTGCAACGGGTGCTTCCGCGCGACCACATCCCTTTCGAAAGGCATCGCTTGCCCATTTTCGGTCCGTTTCCCGTCGCCCTTCCCGTCCGCGCACTTCACAAACTGTCTGTATGCCAAGAACAATAACACTAGAATTATAGCACTACGCGCTAACGCCATAGTACGCCCTGCGAACGTTGGTTATTGGAAAACACTGTCCCACCGCATCGTCGGTCGTTTGCTTCACATTATTGATGCAGGAATGATAGATCGGGAAGTTGAGCGAGCTAGAAGAAAGCAAACGCAAAAATTAATAAAAGGACAATCAACTCCATAGTCATGTAATTTTAATCTTTAATTTCTTTGGTTTCAACGTTTGTGACGTGATTCAAAATTCACTATGGCATCGGACGTAGAAATCTATGGAGCAGGGGATCAGACTTAGCTTTATCTATAAACCTTGGTACTCATAAACATTTTTCAAACATCTCAATATTCAAAACCTAACACTAATACCCTAATACTCTGAAGCTATTTGTCTGGTCTTCTATGTACAGCTATGATAATATTAATAACAAAATGGAGTTTATTAATGATCAAATTACAAAGTTGTTTATCTTTTATTCATCCCTACTCACTGCCCTAATAAGTACCACTTATCCTTCTTATCCTTCACTATTCGCCCTACCACACTTCAGAATCATTTACCCTCAGAATTCGGTTATGCAACTTCGGTTATGCAACTGTTATCAACAGTTTAAACGAAAGTTAACATCTCACTAATAATCACGACCATTGTGGGATGGCTGCCCTTTAATCTTTCCTTTTTCTTTACGTTGCTTCCTTTTTTATCTTCTCGTTTCTATGCTGTTCACTCTTTCTCTATTATGCCTTTCAATTTTTCTATTATCTGGGATTCGGTATTCAGTTTTTTCTCTTTCCCTCGAATATGAATTCTGTAGGTTTCAAAAATTAATTGGTAGAGATACAGACTTTAGTTTTTTTTTAATTAAAACGTTACTATCTTACAACGCTTTACAAATATTGAAACTGGTCAATTATGAGCAACCATCATATTTACTCTAAAGATTCTTAAAACTAGGGTTCTTAAATTCTAAATTACAC
>JAWQRJ010000841.1:0-18129 GCA_033557515.1 Diorygopyx duplodentatus | reverse complement strand
GTATAGACTTGTCGCCTGTCGAACCGTACCATTTCGCTGTAAGCTGCTCGCGGAACACGAAATACAGCATGAAAGGTTACAAGCCGAACCGGTTCCCGAAGAAAATTCCAGTTCATACGATAATTTGGAAGACACCGAAAGGATCGATCAGAAACACCGTTCCATCGAAGCTAGCTCTGGCCGTACTGTATAGACTTCTTGCCTGTCGAACCGTATCATTTCATAAATTGATATGCGCGGGCGGCGAACAAGTATGTTCAGGTAATTGGTTATGTTTTATTATTCGTTAAAAAAAATGAGGAAGTTTTCAAAAGCCAACAACAAAAATGGAAAATATACGCAGAAGAAGGCAGAAAAAGAGTATAGTAATCCATGGGATTGAAGAGACGGAAGGCGATTCGCGAGAAAGGACACCATGCGATAATAAAACGAAAAAAACTGATAGTAAATGGAGAGAAAATAAAGCAAAATGAAGAAATAGAAATAGAAAAGCCAAACGATAAAAAGAGACAAAGATCAGAGGAAAAAGAGGAAGGGGCACGAAAAGAAAACAAGAGTGAGAAGACTAAAAAACTAGACATGTCTACAAAATAGCAAAATGGGCGATTTTCTAGGAAGATCAAGGGCTAGTTCCATAGGAAAAGCAACAGGAGCAAAAGCAAAGATAACAAAGTATATAGAGAAATTAGACCCCATTGTGGCAAATAAGGAATTAAAACAGGCTATACAAAACAAACAGATCTACAAAAAACTAAAAGAGACAGAACGGACACACGTAACGGATTGGGCGAAGAAAATGGATAATGAGTTCGGACAAAACAGGGTATAAGATGCAAATACGGAGAATGAGAGAGAAAATAACAAAACACTCCTCAGTAGCTTGGTCAGCAGGAGAGCAAGAGACCAAAACTCCCCAAACAAAAAAAATGAAATATGATCAGTTATACATAGGAGGTTTAAATATCTGAACCTTATTGGGAGAAGACAGATTGGAATTGGAAGAAGTCTTAAAAAATGTAAATTACGACATACTAGGAATACCAGACATTAGAAGATTAGGCGAAAAAATAATAGAAAGAAAAAACGGCACGCTATTCTACCAGTATGCCCAAACTAAAGGACAACAAGGTGTTGGATTCATAGTAAACAAACCCATGCTGGAAAAAGAAAGAGAGGAAGACCGAAAAGGAGATGGGCAGGGGAGATGGAAGAGGTGACAGGAAGAGCATGGAGAACAAAGCGCACGTAATTGTTAATTATAATAAATATATGGGAGGTGTAGATAGAGCCGACTCCTACTCTGCTTTGTATTGTTTCTTTCGGAAATCTCTGAAATGGCGGAGGAAATTATTTTTTCGAGGACCCGAATTATGGAGTGTGAATGCATACTTATTGTACAAAATGACTCAACGTCGCCAAAACAAACGAGCAATGACGCATCTCAAGTATGTTCGAGAACTGGTTGTTGAACTGATATCAAAGTATCGACAGGAATAAAGAAATTCTGATAGACCATCTACGTCAGACAAGGAAGAACGGTTAAATGGAAAATTGTATATTTTGCGTCAAGGGAAGAAAAAGGGCTGTTTAGTGTGTTCTAACCGAAAAGTTGGGAGACGAGTTAGTCCCCGCAAATTTAAATATGAGTGCAAAGGGTTAAAGCCAATTGGAATGAAATAAAATTTATTACAACTACTATACAACATAGAAAAAAACCAAAATGCCCCAAACCATTGCCACAGACAAGTCGCTAATTGTTTGCTTACTTCATAGAGTTTCATACAGACGTTTACCTCATAGCACTCCCCATCGGTAAAAGTAGGGCATGGCGAATTTAAATTTTTATTTACTTCTATTTAAACTACATAAAATTGTAAGAAATGACAAAAGTGCGAGAGCTGCAGAATGAAATGTTGTATATGTATTGTATCATACTTGAAGGTAATCGTCTACAAATATGGACGGTATGTGATCATGAAGATAACTGCCGGTATTATGTAAACTTAATTTTTACGTTCAATTACGTACACCATTTTACACGTACTCGTGTAAAACTGATTATATTTTATATTATTACAATAAAACGACTCAGTCATTGCTTTGAAGTGCATAATTACATATATGTGTGTATGCATGGAAGGCCCTTCCTCTTCCAGTCATAGACCGCAGCACCTAGACTCCATTGGACCCCTTGTGCATCCTTCTGTCACACGAACGCCGATCGCGTCAACCAGCCTAAAGGTTTACCGAAGCCTAGGAGGCAGCCAAGGCGTGTGTTCCTTATATCATCTGTATTTAACCACGGTTCACCAAAGGTACTTATTCTAACTTTGTTTAGGGCGTGACAATCACATAAGATGAGTCTTACCGCTATGTCGCCCTAGTCACAACCTCCACAGATTGACGTTTTCTCCAGTAACATGTTGAGCAAATGCTTCCGTAGTCCGCAGTGTCCAGTCAGCAGATAAGCCGAAGGTTATTCCTGGATAACTGCGAGTACTTTCTAGTTACTGTAGTAGAGGGAGAAGATAGCAGTTCCTTTGCTAATAAGCAACCAGGCGCATAATCTCATCCTTCTAAGAATTTGCGGTTGGTAATCTCTTTCACCAGGTTCACTAATGTGGTATTCGTGGGCATTAAGAGAGGTTCCCGTGCACGTCTCTTTCCGCTGATTGTTATACTTGCGATTAGCTTCTGTTAAGGTATTGTAACAAATCACAGTAGTTTTTATGGCGTATAATTCAGTCTGATCTACAGAGAGTTATCTTCCTAACGGTAAAGATAACTGCAGCCGGAGGTCGTGAGAGAATATTCCAGATCCAGTTCATCTATGTCTTTTTGAACCATCTGTATAGACTTTTAGGCCTTTGCCTGGAGCCGTGGTGATCATTCCGGCTTCATTCAGATATCATGTCCCTTTTTCAAAACAGGGTGTAATCGGGCCTTTTCCAAAGTTCGGGAAATTTCGAGGTAGCTATTGATAAATTAGACGTTTTACATAATGGCGACGCAAACTCATAGCGGCAATCCTTCACAAAAGAAAGATGGTAACAAGTCATCTCACATCGTAAACTTGTTTATCAACTTCCGCAAGAAAGATAATACTTGATCATCAGTGATACTCTTTAATATAACAGGTGAAGCATTAGATAAATAGCGAGATAAATATTTATGTCGAAGGTAACAAATATAAGATAAGACGCTGTTCACAAAATCAATGTAAAAAAATTAATCCCCGCGAAGGATTATTAAATGATGGTCTGATGTTCTGATAACGAAATCCATGCTATCTAGACGCTTTGAGAAAAATACAGTATGTTTTTAAAACTGAGCATAGTTTATTATGTGGCGTTTTAGTAATTTTTTTATATATTGGAATGCATATACCGGGAGCGTATGCGGAAAAAATGTTAATTTCATTAGATTAACTGGTTAAAAAATTCGCTAATCATGAACTTCACCGCTGCATTCTGCTTCAGTGCTGAAAGCGTACGCAGGAGTTGAGCAAATTTCATGTAGTTTTCGTAACGTGTTTATTAACAGCTCACTGGGGGCCACTCGGAACTTTCCCGTCAACCGCTATTATTCCCTTGGGATGGCGGGCGCTTTTCAACATTGCCGACGTCGTAGAGTTTATTTATTAATTGGTGTTGTATTTAAAGAAACATTAAAACATAACTATTGTGTTTAAACATGGGAATATACTGTAATTAATATGATTATTGTTGTGCATGATAGCTCAAGTGTTAAAACGCATGTCGGTAGATTCAAATAGCTTTACAAAAGCAAAGTTTTGGAATATTATTTTAAGAATTAATGACAAATTGTTAATTTTCCAACAAGCATATGTGGAAGACGTATTCCACAATGTGTAACATAATAAATAAATAAAAATAACTTTATTTTCTCAAAGATAAAATAAAACCCATTTAAATGTTCGGGTGTATGATTTTAGAATATGGGATGGTTAAATGAAAAGTCACAAAAGAGATTATGTAAAAACAGTTATTGTGACAAAAGTAGAGTACACTTTTTCACATTTTTCGTGTGGAAATATGGTGACCATATTTCCAAAAATCACCATATTTCCACATACCCAACATCGCTTGAACTTTTTTGACCAGCATATTTACTTTATTGTCTACCTTTTATACAAAGTGTTCTGGTGCATGTAACATTAGGATTAATTTCTCCAATATTAAAGTGGAAATCTGATTTGAGGAATCTAGTAATAAAAAACACATCGTATTTCCATAAAAATGCAAATGACTTTTTTTTAAATCGCTGGGACCCGTCGATTTTTATATTTGCTAAAACATGTTTTTAGATAGAAAAAAATATACAAGCTGATTTTAATATAAGATAACTTCACCGATATTTGCTTAAGATAGAACACCTATACAGGGCGTAGATCACCCATTGGAAATATATGAGGAATGGATAAAGCAAGACGTCTGAAAATTTGGATTTGAATATCGTAGGAAGGGAACTAACAGACAAAAATATTTTCAATGAGCTGGCTGTTCCGGTTATACCGGAAGTTGACAACAGCTTTTTTAATTTAAATAGAATGCCACCCATTTCTATTTTTTTAAAATCTACATTCAATTTCCAAAAACTATCCTAATACATTTGCCAGGCGTAAACTTCGTTTCGAGGTATTGAATTTTTTCGCAAAAATTATGCAACCGCAGCAACATTTTAAAAAATCGAATTTTTATAGTTAGACTTATGCGACAATGTTCATACTTCATTAACCATTACATGAGACATCGAACTTTTCAGAAATATACCCGGTGGGACATTCTTACAAAATGGAATTTTGAAACAAAAAAACTTTAAATGACAAAAAGTAATTTTTTTTAAATGTCTATGCCTAGAATATATCCTTTTCCGACTATTTAAGTTTTTTCGAGATCTTGTTGCAAAAGCGATCCTTTGAAAATACATTCATTTGTTGTAAATTGGGTTACCTACCAATTAGTTATCAATTTTGACGTTTATGTCACTTAGGTTGATTGATTCCATATTTAGGGTGAAAAATTAATGCAGGTATCTGTTGGATATTGAGTTATCAAGATATTTCCCATATTTAGTTCTTAACAACGTTGACACGTCTTTACTGTGTTCTAAAATGGCGAGTAATAATTGCTCCCATGTTGATATTATGAATTTCTGTATTAGTCATGGTCAAAGCCAACAAATAATAAATAGAACGTGCAGGACATTTAACCAGAAATATCAGAATTTGCCGCTGCTTAATGGAACAAAATTCAGAAGATTACAACCCAATTTTATAAGTCATGGGGCGAATGTTCATGATTAGACCTATACGATAAGTCTATTCACTCACTGTTAGTTGAGATATTCAACTTTTCAAAAATTCACCCGGCGGAGCATTCTTACGTACATTGTTTACAAAATAATGTAGTTATGGTTTAGTTTATTTTTATGGTAATCTAAGACATAAATTACTAAAGAAAATGTTCAAATCGTTCTCCATTTTTTTCTAAACAAATCAGAATTTTCGCTTCGCCAACCCAACTATTTTTTTGCAAAAATCTGCTACTTGTGGGTGCATCGCTGCAGTTGGTGAAAATTTATAAGAACGAAATCCGTTTTTTCCTTAAAATGTTTTGCCTTGAGCAACGAGATATGTCCGAATTAGCTACGGCGGCATGAAGTAAGATGTTTGGATTGGCATGAAAACAAGCTAAAACCATAGTGACAGTGGTCTCGTCATTCGTGACTGGTTTAGCTTTTCGTATTGCTCCAGTTGCTTTCCCATGACTTATAAAATTATATTGTAACCTGAATTTTGTTCTACTAAGCGGCGGCAAATTCGGATATTTTTCGTTAAATGTCCTGTTCGTTCTACTTATTATTTGTTGGCATTGACCATAAATAATAAATAAATTCACAATATCAACATTGGAGTAATTATTAGTTGGCATTTTCGAACACAGTAAGGAATTGGCAACGTTTACAAGAACTCAACATGTGAAATATCTTGATAACTCGATTTCCAAATGATTCCTGCATCAATTTTTCACCCTAAATATGAAATCGACCAATCTAAGTTACATAAACGTCAAAATTGATAACTCATTGGTATACAACTCCAATTTACAACAAATGAATGTATTGTCAAAGGATCGCTTTTACAAAGAGCTCGAAAAACCTTCAATATTCGAAAAAAGATACATTTTAGATTTAGGGACACCTAACACCGTTTAACAAGGATTTTAATTCTACATTCGATACGATAAAAATATTTGGTAGGTGCCATTAAAACACTCACTTTTTGTCATTTAAAGTTTTCTTATTTCAAAATTAAGTTTTGTAAATGTAAATTTTTCCAAATTTTTCTGCGATTGCATAATTTTTGCGAAAAATTCAATATCTCGAAAACGATTAAGTTTAGGCCTGGCAAATATATTACGAAAGCTGTTGAAAATTAAATGTGGATTAAGAAAAAAAAATGAAATCAATAAAACATCCTTGTTTTATTGAATTTCAATTTCATTGAAACTTCGAATTCAAGTCGACTTTTCTCAAATTCTTACTATACGTGACCTACAACGTTGAACTTCATACGATGGAGTGAGATGGCGGTATAATTAGTGATTTAATAAAACAATTACTACATCATCAGCGTCCACGGTATTTGTGGCAGGGACATTTTTTGGCAGGGCAGCGGTTTGTAGTAAAATGCATTTATTATTTAGAACGTTATGTTATAAATATTTGGTGTGTAATTTTGTTCCACTCATAATTTGGCTTTCTTAACATGTTAAAATTGTGTTTTTTTAATTTTGTTATAAAAACAGAGTATGCACTTATAACAAATGACAACAAATAAATTGTAGTAATTTCCAATGAAGCGAGGTGCCATATTCTTTTCAAAAATTATAAATTTCACTCCTAGTGGTATCAGAAAAAATAAATTAAGACGAAGATTTAAAAAAGTACTGTAGATACAATTTTAATTCTCTTAAACGTATTACAAGTTTCAAGCGATTCCCATTATTCGTTTTCAAAATATCAAGGTGTTTTCATACTTTTCACAAACCCTGTATAATAACATCAAAGAACGTGCTTGCATAACTGGTTACTTAATCTGAATTTTATGTTAAATAATCTGCCTTTGCGCCGAAAATTAAACTTTCCTGAAGAAAGAAACAACGAAGTAATAATATTTTATTCATACTTTTCGGATACGAAAGATGGTGTTTTTAACAAGTTTTCGGCTTTGTTCGGGCTTAATTGAATTAGTTTTCGGAAAGCGGAATTAGAACGTCTTCCCTTGTTTAATTATACGAATCTCTTAATACGGTGGCGGCACCACCACCGGCCTGGCATGTGCTGCGATAGCAGGAGGGCGCGTAATTGCGGATTTGAAACTATTTTCACGGCATTATATTTCAATCGGCTTTGTTTGCTCTGGAAAACGGCACCGAACGGGACATTAAATTGTTTCAGCGGGGACAAAATTAAATACTGTTGCTTACCGGTGAAATAATTTCTATTGCGTTTGTAGGTGGAAATTTATTAAGACACCTTCACCTACTTAATACAATTGGTATCTTGCAATACAAAATTTGGTTTCGTGTAACATATTAAATTACTACACTAGTAATCAATAATATCAACTATTGCATTAGGTATACCTATAGATTTGGAATAGTTATTTATTTAATAAGGTAAGAAAGTGACAGGTATTCTGCCGGGACTGCCGTTTTGTAGCCGATAAACCTCATTATCTGAAAAAAAAGCAAATGAGTTTATAAAACCTCTTTCAAAGAAACGGAAAGAAGAAACATATATCGATGATACCGAATGCTTCATCGAGTTCAAGGATATTTTTTGTCGGGACACATACGTTACCTCATATGAAAATTTCTGTAAACTGTCAATAGACCCTAAAGGTAAACAAGATGTGATGTATATCCCGATATTACTGTCAAGGGAAAAGATGTCTTAAGAATCTGTTGATTTTAGTTATACGTACAGTTAAGACCAACGCGCTTAAAGCCCGTCTAAAGCGTTTGGTGAAGAAACTGTATGGTCAGTTTTCATTAAGTGATATTCTGTAATTTTCTGTAAGAAGCGTTCACAACTGATTCATCAGTCTGTTAGTTTTTTCAATATGCCTTTTCATACCTCTTTAAGCATTTTATGTTGATGACACAATTAAATATTATGCAATGGAATGTCCAATCGATGGGTGTAAAACGTGAAAATTTGGGGCAGCTCTTATTTCTGTGAAATACTGTGACCAATCTATTTCTCTACAATTTCTTCTGTCACACCAAAATCAGATTTTTTTCCATTTATATTATATGTTTTAATTTCGTCGATTGTCTCATTCGCTAATATTTGAGGTATATGATTAGTTAATAAGCTTGTTGAACCTCTTGCAGTTTGCAGAACTTTCTGTTCATTTGACTGAATGTAATCTATTATTGATTACCTTTTTTCACTATAGCTCTTTTCAATTTGCATCGTAGCTTTCAATGATGATTAGTCACTTGATCTTCGTAGATTTTGAGTAATTTTATTTAATTCGGTTTTAATTCTGCTATGATCTGGAGTTACTGTACATTTTCACATTAATTCACTTTTCCAATTTTTTGAGCCAGTGAAGCTTTTTAGAAGATTTATATAATCTTCCATTTTTAGATTATGGCTTTAGTTAGGCTCTGGTTTAGATTAGACTATTGTTACTGCTACATAAGTTATTTTTAATTGTAATGTACTAACTTGAAATTCCACTGGCTGATTTTTTATGTCTCCATAGTCGAGAATGATTTTCTTAATGATTTATGTTATTATATAAGTAATTCGTTAATTATTAATTCGGTTAATTCATCGATGTTAGTTCAAAATGACTACTAAAATTTACGACCTAGGCAAACAAAAATTCACTAACAAGCCCCAGCGCAATTAATGCCATGAAGATTAAGTGTCGATGACAAAGGGATTACTAATTGGTCGTTGGGTATAAATTATTGCAAGGCAGCATCATCAGCTGGGGAAACCTTCGGTCGAGTGTCCAACCCTGGAGGCTTAAATTTATAAACACCGACGTTGGCCTTGGTGTTAGAATAAATTAGCGAGGGACGATAGAGATCGGACGAATTGTGTAGTACATCACAGCGCGACAACCAATTTTTAGGGAATCATGGAATTTATTGCAGCGCAAAAAATACCCATCGGCGGGTTCATCACGGCGTGATACAATTTGTTATGTCGGTGCCCTTAATTGTTGCGCGTAATTGATTGATTGCCACATGAACCTTACACCGTAAATTACTATGCACGAAGTGGCCGCAGCAAATTCAGTTCGTCACTTAATACGACCGTGAGCTTAATCTATCAAATGTTTAAAATTGATTGCTTGTTTTTACCGCAGAAAAATTTGTTAAATATTCAAAATTAGACTCAGTATGGTTACAGTGAAGTCATCCTATCACAAATCGACAGGAAATCAATTAAACGTTACGTTAATAGAAAGTCATCTTGTGCAGTTGTTTTGGTAGAATTTTGAAAATTAATGTCAATTAATTTTAATTTTAATAAGAATACAATATTTTTTGTTGTATTACAAATCATAGTCAACGTTCTTATTTGAAATTTAAAATCTAACAAATATTATTATATAATAATCAATCAAAATTGGGAATACCGAAAACGTTATATAAAGTTGACCTCTATTTCTAAGTGTATTTTAAATATTTAATTATAACCTTCAAAACAATATTCTATGGCGTTTCTTTAATTGTCATAATTGGTGGAGGTGCCAGTAAATCAAAAATTAACAAAACAGCAACTTAGACTCAATTTTCTTCCAGAATAGCCTTAATTCGTTTTTTCGAATGCTCTCAAGTTATCGAACAAACTCTCCTCTGTTCATTTACATAAATGACCACAACATCCCTAAAGGAAATGAGTTTCGGTCGAAATGATTGAATTTCAAACATGTTGCTATTTTTGTGTCCCCGACAAAAAGTATTAATTAGTGCAACCTCGGATAAAGAATCCTTCTGGAATTTTTTTTTTCTTTGGCGGCTATTTCATTGGCCATACATTTGCTCAAAGTGCACCCTTTTTTGCTTCTGAACGTTTGAAATACCAAGGCCCGTCGACGGTCTGTGACTAAAATAAATCTACGCGGTATTTACAACTTTGTTTTGGCCAAGCGGTATATAAAATAAAACTGTTTTGAAATATGTGCATATGTGGAAATTCAGGAATACACACTCCATTCCAGAATATTTGGATTCTACGGGGGGACACCCAGAAAAAATCCAGGTGATTTGTATTCTAGTTAAAGAACTAATGCAAATGATGTTGAGGCATGAAGAAGTCACGAGCAATGTCCAAAACTTGTTGAACTGGACAACGGATTGTTACCAATTTCTTTATACGTTTACAAAAATATTATTTTGGATTTTCATCATCCCACCTAAGGAGATGAAGGAGAAGGATTCAACATCTAGGAGTCAGTGGCAGATATATATCACATGGTTATAAGGTTTCAAATAAACAATATTTAAATGGTTTCATTTTGTGTTTATTTTTAACTTTTCGCAGTCTTTCAGAGCTTCCTCAAATATTTCATCCACGGCAGAAATCAAAACGACAGATTGGTGGAATTAAATTCTAAAGCTAAGGTAGGTACTTTCAAAACCCACTCGTTTTGGTATATTATGAAATAATAAATGGCATTATTACTCAAATTTCTCTCACATGATCTCCAATCCGAGTGTGCGTTTTTCAGATTAAATATAAAAGTGTAACAAACGGCATCGGATATTGCGTTGCATAAAACACCCGGCGGTTGTGGTGCATTATACAGTGTATCCATTTAGTATTATGGCCTACTGTGCCGCTTTGTCGTCCTGAAACTAGTGCTACATATACGTTGTATACATATACGAAGATTCTTGGAAACTTCCAAAATAAAAAAACTTCCATACAATAAATTGCCTAGCGTAATCTCAGTAACATTTTTTCTGTATAGGAATTACAAATTAATATTTCTGTCTAAGCGGAAAAACACAAGTGACACTTCGGAACCGGTAACTGTCAATAGGAATTAACCTTTCTGCCGACCGACGAAAAAAAATCTTTTTCGCAAATTTAATAACATTTAACCCGACTGCACCTCGTTATAGCTTAAATAATGTGAGCAATATACTTTTTCCATGAATATGAGACCTATGCATAATAACTAGAGTACATTATCCTTCGTCTATCTTACGCTAATCTTGTAAATCATGGAGTATATGTATTTAATTATCTGTATTTTATCATCACTATCAATTAGTTTGGTTTTAAATTGGATGATTTCATACAAAGATACCCCCTATACAACTTGAATTTTGATTGTAAAAAAAATAGCTATGTTTTTATTGAAATGTCTCATTGTGTAACCTAAACGCCAACTCTTGGAAAATAACGTATGGGTGCATGCGAGTTGGGCAGTAGGCGTGGAAGTGTCCGAATCGTGTTGGCGAAATTGTTATTTGGACGGCCTGACCGAACGTGGCCCGTTACCAACGGGAACTCCATTACTTGACCACTTCATACGGATTTATGGCGCAATTTTTGTAATACATTGTACACGAAAAACGAAAATAAATTGCATCCGTGACGAGAGGCTACCGCACAAAAGCGACCCTGTTATGAATCACGCATAAAATTACACTTGACCCACTTGATAAATCGGGCGAGGACGTGAAGGGCCACTGAAAACAATGTAGATTTTGCTAAGCTTTTATAGTATATTTAGAAAAATAAAGAAAAATTATAGGGTGTGACAATGTTATTCAGTTTAGTCTTAGTATTATCATAACCTACTCTTTTGTTTTCAACATAAAAAAGTCGACGATATGATTGACACTTGCTGCAGCAAACTTTTTAAAACTTTTCAAGCATAAATTAAATTCTAATTAGTCGTTATTATCTTAATCCTGTTAAACAACCAACGTTGTCAACAAATTATGTGGTTGTAAAACAGTTAAATTTAACTTAATATTACCGCAACGTATGGATCTTTCCTACGAATACAATAGTAGATGTAGTCAGTTTGAAACAAATGGAATTGGATACATCAGGGATTACTCGATCATTCAATAAACTAATGCACTGGCTACTGCAGTAGTTTGTTGACTGATTTTGGGGTAGAAACGTATTATCCGGGAATTGCGAGGTTGGATACGTTATCCAGAGTATGGCAGAACTCGCTTATTAGTAATCAAATCGCCAAACTTCATGTATCTGCTTGTACTACATTTGAACTGGTTAGTTTATTAGACTGCAATGTCTGTAAATCATTTTCAAGAATCGAAAAAAAATATTGAATTTTTAAGAGGTCATTTATACTGTTATAACGTAAATATGAATACACTAAATAGAAAAAAGAGAACTTTTGCGTTACAATGTTTTTCAAGCAAGAGAACACTTCTGCTGTTACAATGTCATTCAGTTCGCATATCTAACGGTATATTCATACACAGCAAGGTATATAAATTTAATATATTTAAATTTATCTTATAATAGTTAATATACAAGTAATCGTTGTTCTTCTAAAACAACATTTTATTCCCCTTGCACATGTTTCGACAGAATTTGTATCATTTTCAAAGGACAATCGACAATAATAAAGGTTGGTTATTATTGACAACACAAAATAAAATCTAATCCTACCTTATATAAATAATGCTCAGGCAGGTCATAAGAAGATCATCCCAATACAAAACTACTAGGTTAATTAACTCTTTTAACAGCGTTGGTGCATTTTCGCACGAGACCATTTAGTATTTTTTTTGTAATCATATCTTGGTATTCTGGCTAATTATTTATTTGATATAAAGAAGAAATTACGAAATAAACATCTATTTGTTGCTTATTTTATTTTAATGTATACGCTACCGGTGTCGGTTTTACACGACCATCGTCAGCTGAATTCTGCGTGAAAATGATAAAAGATTAAACTCAACTCATATACGTGAAAACAACTTACGTGCATATTCAGAATTTTACAATCCTGTAAAATTTAAAACATTATAAAGAGAATCATTGAAATTTAAAAGTATAAAGGGATAAAAAAATTAGTATATAGGAGAGAAGTAACGTTACTAATACGCGTTTTGACTACATACAATGGATAAAATTTTAATAAACATATGTCGTGTATTAAAACAGGTTTGATTCTAAAAATATATTGGAGGACATTTTCAAAAACATAAATTTGAAAATGTACAAGAATGTTATTAAAAAAGCAAAATTCAATTATAAATTTAATATAGTGAAAAGGAACTTGTATGCAAAGTTTACTTGTTCGTTCAAATTGTTCTAGCATACCAATTTTTGCTTTTATTTACAGGGTGAAGTATTTTAGTATTTTTAAAGTCTATTTGGGCCCTGTTTCTATTTAATGCTTGTAAAGTGTTGAAGAAGGTTTAGTTTTTTGCTCATGTGTTTTTCTCTTTGAAAGTTTTTTCTTTTGTAGAGATTTTTTGTTTGCAATTAGATAAAATGTTACAGATTTTGTTATTTGTTTTGTATACCGGGGTGATATAATTCTTCAAAATATTTTTTGCTTTTAAATTAATCTCATTGAAAGGAAGAGAACTAAAACAAGCCGTCTTTTGGTTTATATCATTTAAAGGCTGTTGGGTTAGGAAAGAAGAGCAGGAAAAGTAGATCGTTTTCGATTGTTTGTTTATGAATTAGATTATGGATATATTTTAATGGAAAGTTAATATTTTTAGCCAGTTCGAAAATGAATTGACTTCTTTAGTTTCTAGAACATCCGATATGTTGAATAATGTAAATATGAAAGAACAGAATGCCGCATTTGAGAAAAAGGATGGAATGATTGGTATGGTATGATGTTTGCAATATATGTATGTAGATTTTTTAATATTTAAAAAGTAGGAGTGTCATTAACATTTAAAACGATTAAATGTAGGCAGTTAATATTTTTATCATGTTCAATCTATCTAAAGTAAAATTAAAAGAAAAACTTTGTCTCGGTTATAATGTCCTACTTATTTTACATCTTACTTGTTTATTTTTCATATTTCTTTGATGATAAATTTACTCTTTCATATAGAGGTTTTGTACTGAATTTTCATGTTAAAAAAAATGAAAATTGCAATTTAGCGTATTTTTAAACGCTATAGAAAGTTCAAAGTCATCGAGAATGAAATTACAAGAAAATGACTGATGGTAAATAAAGTCTCTAAAATAAAACTCTAGTGCTCACTTTAAAATTTAACTCCCAGAATTAAACTTTTGATTGAGGCCATGTTTATATATTATATTTAGATTAAAAGAAAAATAATGGTTTAGGTAAGATATTTACTAAATTCCCTTTTAAAAGTGTAAATATTTAGGTAAATAACTTAAGGGAAAAACCAAGGGGTATTCAGGTGTGTTTTAGTCAACAACATATCGCAATTGTATTGCATCCACATAAAATACAGGGCTAACAATTAGTATCCATAGTGCAATGAACACCTGGTGAACATGAAGGCAACGGTAATAAACACTAACGGTCTAAACTTAGAAGTTGATTTTCTCTTCTAATACATATTAAATTGTCAATCTCATATTGTTGCACAAATTCTGTAATTTTGTTTTACATTTTGTTACACGTACATATTTAAATTTTGCATAAAATCTATGCTACTTAAATTCTAAATAATTCATACTTCATTAACCATTAGCTCAGACATTCATTTTTTCAGAAATATACCCGGTGGCACTTTCTTTCGTACATTCTCTTCAAAATTGAATTTTGAAATAAGAAAACTTTAAATTGCAAAAAGTAATTTTTTTAAATAGTAGCTACCATATATTTTTATCTTATAGAATGTAAAATTAAAATCCTCAGTAAATTTGCATTGGGTTTCCCTATACCTAAAATGTATCCTTGTATCCGATTATTAAAGGTTTTTCGAGCTCTTCTGCAAAACCGATCCTTTAACAACCCATTCATTTGTTGTAAATTGAGTTGCCTACCAATTAGTTATCAATTTTGGCGATGTAGCTTAGGTAGCTTGATTTAATATTCAGGGTGAAAAATTAATGCATGTATGATTTGGAAATCGAGTTATCAAGATATTTCATATGTTCTTGACAGAATTTCAATTGGATCTAATGCATCAGCAGCTCCTCGAACTAGTTTTTCTAATTCTTCTCGGGAGTTAACCCGGGGTAGAATACACAGTGCTTTTGATGTGATAAATAGATGAAAATCCATCGTAGTGAGGTCTGGCGATCTTGTAGGCCAGTTCCATGGACCCAATCTTCGAAACCATCTGTCTTCGAAGTGATTTATCAATTCATGAGTGACATGAGCAGTGCAGTGCGCCGGGCTCCATTTAATTGGCAACAACACGATTAAAATACCGAAATTGATTGCTGTACAACAAGCAAAATACGTTGAAGCTAAATTTATTTCGAAAGATCCGATCGCGCGTCACACGAGGATTTTGGTCTGCACAAAAGTGATGATTTCGACGATTAAAAGTGACTAGAAAGCCTTTGCCCTGCGCCTTGTGAGATGTGCAGATGCATCGCTGCAGTTGCTAAAAATTTAAAAGGATGAAACCCGTTTTTCTTTAATATCTTCTATATCGAGCAACGAGATATGTCCAAATCAGCTACGGCGGCACGAAGTGAGGCGTTTGGATTAGCATGAAAATAAGCTAAAACCATAGTGACTTCAGTTGCTTTCCCATGATATACAACTGAATTGTAACCTTCTGAATTTTGTTCTATTAAGCGGCGGCAAATTCGGATATTTTTCGTTAAATGTTCTGTACGTTCTACTTACCATGAATAATAAATAACTTCATAATATCGACATTGGAGTAGAACACCGTAAGGACTTGTCAATAACGTTGTCAATAACTAAACATGTGAAGTATATTGATAAGTCCCCTGAAATCAAGCAACCTAAGTTACATAAACGTCAAAATTTAAAACTAATTGGTAAGCAAAACTATTTACAACAAATGAAGGTATTGTTAAAGGATCGGTTTTGTAGCAGAAATGGATACAGTTTGGGTAAATCGAAAATTCGATTTTTCAAAATGCTACATAATTTTTGCGAAAAAATGTAATATCTCAAAAACGATTAAGTTTAGGCCTGGCAAACGTATTACGAAAGTTTTTTAAATCCAAATTTTCAGGCTTCTAGCTTTATTCGTTCCCCATATATGTATACCTAATGGACGGTCTACGGTAGGCACGCTGGATGTGTGCTAGAAAATGTTGGTGTATCTGCGAAATTAAAGGGAACTGCTTTAGGCTTTGGAAGTTATTGTCACACTTGCCGTATTACAGTTAGTATAGAGATTAGCACATTAGGGACGTATGACTGCGGATGACGTAAAAATATGTTATCGATATATTCGCATATTTATCTCAAAATAAGTTTACAAACGTTATATATTCTTTACTTCAAATGCTGTTTATATAATATTGACATTGGACTTTCATGTAGTCATAGCAAATGTTGTATCCAAATATTGTACTTAGTATTTGTTTTACAACAATCCAAACACGAAGAATTTTGAAGAATTTTGGGTACACCATTGGCTTCATATTTTTCCTGTGAAGTAATTGCTGGGAAAGCGACAAACGAACAGTCACCTTATGACGCGGAAAATTACAATATTTCTCCTGGTGTAAGCAGATTTGACATATCTTTAATTTTAAGAAAGTTATTAGGAAAACATTTTATGGAGAAACACTGTACTACTTTTGTGGATATCGTAACGCCGGTTGCCGTCGAACCGATTTTTTATCGACGGGTGATAGTTTAATGATGATTTTGAAAATTATGTTGATGAATTTGATGATTTAAAAAAAGAAAATATTTCATTGTACAATTCTCGAGTTCGTTCCTTTTTCCACTCGTTAGCAACGGAAAAGATTTTAGTCGAAAACCGCGGTGAGGGTATAATAAGAAAAATTCAAAGGCACGTACCTTTGAATTTTCGCGTTTCTGCGCGGCGCGGCGCGACAAGGATAGTGCGCTATAACATTTAAAGGATAAAGCATTTGAAACATTTGTAGATTTGTGTACACGTTTACTGGTAACCCGAATTCCACAATGGATGCTTTCACATTGCGTTTTTGGAACAAAAAATAAATTTTACTATTTACTATTTACATTTCAGAATTACATCCAGACACACACATAAGTCAATTGCATAGTTTCTACTATTAATTTTAATAAATGCCATGGATCGATATTTCCCGTCGGCAAATCGCCGATTCTTCAGCACTTTTTTGTAATTATTTTAAGCAAGTTTTATTGTAATATTAGACGTACTGCTAGTTGCTTATAATAGTACCCGAGTTATCTAACGGACGGTAATGAACAATACCATATATGGTCATGATGAGTTAAGTGCTGACTTAAGCATTCTTAATTATATAAAAAGGCGTTGTGTATTAAACGCGTTAGTTAGTAAGTTACCATTGTAAGGTGATGTTGTATCTCGTTCCCATAATAAATACGTTTTGAGTTTTTAAAAGAGTTTTTAAAAACAAGTCGGCCATTCCACAAACCAAAACTGGCGCAGTCACAGTAGGCCTTCTCAACGAAAATTCTACTTGAAGTTTCGGTGATTACCAAATCTTTGTGAGACCTACAACGAATTGTGATACAACACCAAGAAGCCTGCAAACAACTACTATCTCACGGAGAAAGGATCAACCTGTCCTTCTTCAAGCGGCAAACCAGAGGTCCAGTCCTTCTACTGCATACCCGAGGTGAACTAACGACAGATGGAAGTCTAGCCCTTCTGCTACATACCGACATCTGGACAACCGTAACTAAGGCGAACCGTTCTGTTCCATCCTGAACTACAGAGAAACAAAGAAACCAAGGAAACCAAAGAAACCAAGCAAAGAAACCAAGCAAAGAAACATGAACACAGCAACACTTAGCCTGTAAGTAATTTTAAGAAACTTAACCCAAAACTGTGAGCTAGATTGTCAATTGTGGAACGTAAAAACTATTCAAAATTGAAGATTTGATAAACTCCCTTGCAGCAATGGCTTTAAATGCAAATATTCGACATCCATACACTCGTGCAT
>JAWQRJ010000840.1:0-18137 GCA_033557515.1 Diorygopyx duplodentatus | reverse complement strand
GGGCATAACTGTCAATAATCTGTTGCTATATAAGCACAAATCACAAGAAAAAATATTGTCTGTCCCAGATTTTTTATGAAACCAATAGTACATTATCACATTAATGCCCGGTTGCACAAAACATTTCTGAAAAGTTAATCGGAGATTAACGGACCGTTAGCCAATCAGATTGAAGAATTCAAATTTTCAAAGTTGAATTCTCTGATCTGATTGGTTGACAAATCTGTCAACATGACAGCTGTGCTTTGTGCAACCGGGCATTAGTCTAATAAGCAAGTCTAATTATGAAATTCGATTTTTCCAAATGTTGCTGGGGTTGCATAATTTTTGGGAAAAAATTCCTGCTGTCAAAAGTCGGTATTTGATTGCTTGGCAAACTGACATTTCTCGTTGTTATGTAACAAGCTGCCAACTATTTCCTGGTGTAAACATGCCTCTGTCAATTACTCCTTTTCAATAAAAAACAAATTAGAACGCATCTCGTTGCAGATTTCATAACTCATCTCAAATCGGCACACTTCTTATCGATCTGATGGCTACCTTTCAGAAGAGATACCCCTAATTGCAACCATTGTCACACACTCCAATATTGTACTTTTGCTCGTTATAGATTTTTGTAATCTCTTTGGGTAAAAATAAATGAAATAAAAAATAATATTGTTAAATAAAATATTTGTATGTTAAATTAATCGTTTTTTCTCTATCAAAATACGTATTTTCCTTGTCCCAACAATTCGAGAGCTGTCCATAGAAATAGGTATACAATCTAGTGTTAATGGTCAATTGTTTGCAGCGAGAACTTTACATTAGGATCACATAAAGTACAAATTTCCAAAGTTTTATCAAAAATTACAGAAGCTCATTTCTTGTAAGTCCTTTGGAATTATTATTAGATTCTTTAAACATTCTGTTAAATGTAAGGAAGAAAAAAAATTATATAATTTCTTCATTACTGCCAGTAAGAAAAAAAAAATCTTTATTGATTAATTTGACATGAAATCACCCAGATGCAAATAAAAGGGAATGACAACAAGAAAATGCAACAAAAAATGTAATAATATATTTTCGTACACCATACAAGTATGATTACACCAAAAATAGATTAATAAAGAAATTAAATTTTTATTTGAATCTAAGTGAAGCGTCGTGTGCTTTGTGTTCAGCATTGTGTTACACTGGCAAAAGTTTCTACCCTGATATACACTGAACTGACAGTATTATTATTTAGTTAGAAAGTGAGGTTGCACCTACCGGTCTTCATCTTCGTCATAATCGTCATCTTGATAGTCTTCGTTGGCACTTTCACCTTGATCATCATAAATGCCTTCTACGAATCCAGTGACGGTTGTGGGAATATGCTTATTCGCCTGGTGATCCTTGACCGCGGCGATGGCTTGTTGGACGGCCAGGTAGAACCGTTGCGATAAGTCGGTGTTCTTGAACTTGGCAGCCAGCTTTTCCAAGTTATTTCCGTCCTCTGTAAAGTTATATCCAAACCAACACCAGGCTAGGTCCGACGTGGACATTGGCTGTAGATCTAAATCTGCCGTAATTAGCTGGTTGAGGACTACTTTGTGAACTTGCTCTCGTCTAAGCAGCATTCTGTAGGTACCTACATAATAAGAAAGGAAAACTTCTCTTAAAGTGTTCTTTAGAATTAAAACTTTTGTAATATCAAGAGCAATGAGAGATAATTATTGTATAGACTAACAAAGTCAAATATAATATTATTTAAAGCCATGTTGAAAGTTACTCTAAAGTAAATATGTAGATGGGTCATCAAAGTGATTAATTGATTAAAAGATCATAGTGATGCATCGAAAAATAAAGTGTTAAAAAAATAAGTTGTTAATGGAAACATTGACTAGTAATAGTTGTTTAAAGAAGATACTTACAATTGAGGGGGTGATGTAATATCTTCATTTGTCCAACTCCACGCTCCTTCCATTCCTTGGTGTTATTATCGTACCTATATAGTTTGCCTCTCTCATTAAATAGAACCTCTTCATCTTCCTCTCCAGTGGAAACGACTATAGCCTCCGGCAATGGAACTATTGGTTCATAGTGTGGATCGTATTCTTCACCACCAGCAGCAGATGTTTCGTGATCGTCGTCGTCATCTTTCTCCTCAGGTTGTTTGCTCTTTGGTTGTGTTTTACTACCAAACACTGGCTTTCCAGCTCCTAGATAGGCAAATGGGTTTTCACCTACCAAAGTAAGTTCAAAATTAGGGAACTTGAAGAGCGTAGCTTTTAAGATGACTGTTGGGGAGAAACATGAACATTGACTTCAAAATAAAAATTCACAAGCAATATTCTGTGAAGTCAGCTTAAGTACACTTAAGGACAATGAGTTGTCGTGTGATGAAATGTCATAAAACCAAACACAAATCTGTTTATTAACATCCTTACCTGAAGGCTGCTGTGCAAACGCTGGTTTATCTTCAGAAGATTTTGCCAAAGCAGAAAAACTTAGGTTAGAGTCGGCGTTTAAAACGACATTATCATATTTTTTCTCCCCTTTGGGATGCGTAGACGAATCAGCTTGCGTAGCTATAGCACCGAAAGAAAGTGTGGCTTGAGTATTTCCTCCAAAGGTAGATTTACCAAAAATTGTACCGCCTGTAAGAACGTTGGCTGTCGGTTGATAAGAGTCCAATGGTGATGTAGACTTTGCGTCCTTCGCTTGTGTTCCACTTTGTGAAGTGACAGGTTTCGAGGTGTCTAACGTTTTATCTGGCGGAGCATTATCATTGCTGCCAACACCACCGCCCAAGATGTTTGAAGAGGGTGATTGAAAAATACTAGTTACTGAGGTTGTAGGCAATTGATTCCACGGAGTGAATTGATTGACTGGAGTTTGGTTGGCAGCAGATGTGTCACCAAAAATATTTCCACTCGTGGTGGTGTTGATGAAGTTGCCGCTGTTAGATATTCCAGATATTCCAAAAATGGATTTTGTTGTCGCCGGACTTGAAAAAATGCTTCCAGTCACTGGTGATGCAAACACTTGACTAGAAGGCTGCGTCGTTGCTGAAAATATTGTGCTTGAGCCAAAAATCGGTATTGAAGGTATCGGTTTGCCAAAATTACTATTTGTCGTTGTGTCTGTTTTAAATGAAAAAGTAAAAGATGGCTTCTCATGGGGTGGCTCATCTGCTTTCACTAGGGTTCCAAAAGAGGGAGTGTTAGGATTTGCAGCACTAACAAGAGAAGGACTTGCAAATTCTGTTGTTGATTTATGAGTATTAAATATCGATGGTTTTACCAGTAGAGATTTGAGAGTCTCTGATTTACTTATCGGTATACTTTGTTTATTCTCTGGTGTTTGTAGCGGTGTAATTGAAAACACATCATTTGCAGTAGCTTGTGCTTTGGACGTTTGGGGTGTTGTTAGTAAACCTCCTGACCCAGGTGTTCCGAATGTGGTGTCACTTTGTGATACAGCACTTAGCGGTGACACAACACTTAGCGGTGACATAACACTTAGCGGTGTTCCAAATAAGGTTCCAGTCGAACCAAAGGTGCTACTCAATTTCGGTTTAGATAAACTACTTTGCTTATCACCATCCTTGTTCAAAATATTTTTTAGCAAAACATCGTCCTTCATACATTCTTCGCAAGTGCAATCATCCATCTGACGGTACGCCATAAATTTAGGTGGCAGGCCAAGTCGGATGGCTTCCTGTTCTTCTTCAGGAGTGACGGTAGTTTCGTAGACTATTTCTACTTCCGAATCGTCAGATTTTTGCGAGTCAGTGCCACTATCTTCGAGGGCATTATCAACAGCAGCTTTAAAGTCTTTAGCAGTATCAGCATTTTTGAAACGCAAACAAAACTGACGGTGTTGAATTTCACCCTCTGAGAAATCAGATGCACTAAACAACCAAGTTTTTTCATCTTTCAGACTGTAATTCACTTCGGACGTCAACATATGGTTAAGGCATATTTTAAGTACTTGTTCTCGGCGCATCACGACTCTGTAAAAACAGACCAGTACAGTATAAAACTTAACAACATTGATATTGAATTAATTATGATTAAGATAGTTATTATGATCATTTAATTGTTAACAATAAAGCAGTATAGCATGACATTTAATTAATGACAGTGTCATTTTTGAAAGTAGGTGTAGTTTTGCAGGTCCCTTCAATTTTAAAATTAAAACCGCATAAGATTATTCATAAATATTCAAGTCCACATGTTGTAAACAATATAGGAAGTTTTATTACTGTAAAACGTTTTGTAGCTCATCAGAAAATAGAAATGAGAATTTATTGAGGGACAAATACATAGTTGGGAAGGTAGAAATAGCCAAAAGAAATAATAGTCGTATATGGACCAAATGAGGATGATAGGGTAGAAAATTAGGATACATTTAGGAAAGAAGTAATGATAGTAACAGAAGAGATAACGGGAACGGTATACATGAGGGGGGAAAATTCAACAACAGAGAAGGGAAGAAAGATGAAATATTTAATAAAATCATAAGGGGACACAGAGAGGAAACCAGAAATAGTAAACATAGAAGAAGGCTGGATTTCTGTAGAATGCACAAAACGATGATCACAAACACATTCTTCGAAAATACAGAAATTCATAAAATTACTAGACAAAGAAGACGTAGGGGCGAAAAATCATAAAGTCATAAAAGGTCATAAAAGTGAGAAGAGCACAGACATCACAAAGAAATGCAGTGATCATTACTTACCTGGTAGTAACTAAAATTAAAGAAAAGAAAAAATAAAGAAAACAACATCAGCAAACAAAGAAAAACAAAGGAAGGTGCGATAAGGGAATACAAACTAAGAAATAAAAAAACAGCAAAAATATTAGAAAAATTAGTAACGAAAAAACTAGAAAACACAAAACTTATTTAACCCTTTCTGGTCTTATGTCGAATCTCATTCGACATCGGTTTTATTCTGGTTTTTGAACCAGAAAGGGTTAAGGTAAACACAATAAAATAAATAGTAAGGCCCATATTCACATATCATTCAAAAGAGTATACTCGTGCTCGAGAATGAGCTGGCTGCGCTAGTTTCTATAGCCAACTTGTTCCTAAGCACGAGTGCAGCTTTTTGAATGATTTGTGAATACGGGCCTTAAGTGGAACAAGAGAAATTTGTGCAATTAGTAATAGGAACAAAACTAAGAAACAAAAAGCGTGGTGGTTGGAAGATATAACAACCCAGGTAAAGATAAAGATGGAGAAATGGAGAAAATACTTACACTATGGCACAAAGGAAAATTGTGTTGTATATAAAAAGGTAAGAAAAAATGTAAAAAAATTAGCAATGGCACCAAAGAAGAAAACATGGAAGAAGTTCTATGACAAAATGGAGAAGAACAGTAGAGAAAACAAAAAAAAATGTACCGAGCACTAAAATTAATAAAGAAGAAAAGACACAAGATACTAACTATATCAAAGACAAAACCTGAGATACTCGAACAGATTCAAATGAAATAATAGGTGGAGAGAATATTTTCAGAAGTATTGAGGAAGGTTGAAGAGAAGTGAAAATGAGGATTACACAGAACAAGAAATAACAAAGGAAGAAAATAAAGAAGAGAAAATAAGTACAGAGAAATTAAATAATGCAATATGATGATTAAAAAATGAAAAAGCACCAGCCTGCCTATTCTGTAAGTCGTTAAAAAGGTGGAGATAACAGTTGCTAAGTTACCGTTACCACAATTCATCGCTTACACTACGACGGCCTCGGGATATTGGTATTCTGTAACTGTTGGAAGTGACTGCGTGTCGTTACACAATGTGGTACCGATATCGATGCGTTAGGCCATAACCTAAACACGAGTTTGTTTAGTGTTTTGCGTGAGTAAAGCCGGTAGCGATCATACCATTACATTTTTGTTTGTTTGAACTAAGTAACTACAAAACGAAATACCTACAAATTTTGAGTTTTGTTACAGTCATCACAAAAAATTCAAAAAACATCACAAAAAACATGTCGGCAACATTGGAGTAGAATTGTGATAACACTTGCATACCTGCTGATTAAATTTCAGCAAAATACACCATTTATTTATGCATTAAATTATATTTCGCGTTTTACATTAAATTTGTATTATACGAAACTATAAACTGTGCTATATAAAAAAATAAATCCCTTTATAAAAAATATAGGGGTCCAATTTAAAATAATTATTTTAAAATATCCTATATAAAAAATAGCTCATTCCAAATTAGAAGATAGTATGTATACCTACACACTGGTTATTAATTACAAGAAAAAAATGCGCAATCTCATACTTCACTACAACTAGATAATAAATGTTTGAAAACATGGCTTTGCAAGGGAGAATTTTATGGAAATCTCCAATAAATAGCTCCCCAACAAGTAATTTTAGGTACTATATGGCGTAATAAGATTTGCTTGAAGCAAACCATATTTCGGCCAAGTGTTTCTACCAGTGCATCTATAAGTTGTGTTTGTTATTAATTGGATAATTGTTCAATAAAATCAGCAAAAGCAGACATCAGTTTTGTGAAAAAAAAAACAAATCAAAGAGTAAACTGTAGTAAATCTTACCTTAATTTTCCTGTGTTAGGATCCTTTAAAATCTTTACATCTCCTATGCCTCTTTCTTTCCAATCGCCATCACCAACGTTAAACCTAAACAGCTTTGCTCTGTGACTATACAACACTTTTTCTCCTTCTTCACCAGTCTTAACTTCAACCTTATCAGGCAATGGAATAACAGGTTTGAAATAGATAGTGTCCTCTTCTTCCTCCACATAGCCATCGGATTCGTCTTCACCTACACCACTACTCTGCCTTCTAGGCGATCTAGGTGTAAATTCAAAGTTATGCTTCGTTGGCGAACCAAACACGAACTCCTGATTATTAGAATCTCCCTTAGTATCGGATTTTAGAGAGAAACTGAACGGCTTGTTCTCTGGCACTGACAAAGTAACTTTTGGCGAGTCTGATGTTTGAACAGTTCCAAATGAAAATTCGGTAGTTTTTGCGGTAGGTGTGCCAAATGAAAACGAGGCTGGACTGCTGACAGTGGTAGGAATTCCAAAACTGAAGGTCATGCCTGGAGTTTCCAAATTGACACCTTGGTTGGGGGTACCTTTTTTGGGAACGGTTTCATCTTTGGGGCTTTGACAAGATATGCAATAGAAAGCGTCTTTGACGTTGCGAACCAAACATGCTTGGCATTCCCAAGAATCTGTCGGCGGTTTAAAGGCGTTTCCCCAACTTGTATCTTGCTTACGCATCACTGTTGTTTGTCCAAATGTTATAGAAGCTGCGGTACTGCTACCGGTCGCGTTGGGTACACTTTGTGGTATTCCGAAAGTAAACGAAAGGCCGGAAGTAGTCAAGTTCACACCTTTCGCCGTGTCTTTTTTAGGTACAGTGTCATCTTTTGGAGTTGCACAAGATACACAATAAAGTTTTTCTTTCGTATTGCGTACTAAGCACGTATGACACTCCCAAGAGTCAGCTGGTGGTTTAAAAGCATTTCCCCAACTAACCTTCTGTGGCGGCGATTCGTATGGCAGACCAAATTTAATTTCGTCGGGTTTAACACCGAAAGTGAATTGGACGGGATTTTCACTCTTCTTAGCTACGGTATCATTTTTCGGACTGTCGCAAGCTGCGCAATAGTTAGTCTTTCCATCATTAATAACATAGCACACCTTGCACTCCCAACTACCGTGCTTTGGTTTGTGCTTGTCACTCCAACTTGTATTTTGCTTACTAGGAGCATCCTTTTTGGTATCGTTATCGGGTTTTACTTTCTTTTCAGATTTCTTTTCTTCAACTTCTTTGATTATATAATTGTTGTCATCAAGCGTGTTTTGAGTTTTCGTGATTACATCGAAGAATTCTCGAGCCTGTTCTTCGGTTTGGAATTTCAAGGCGAACATCTCCGTCTGCAGCACTCCCTCTGAATAATCTTTAGCGCACCACGATATTACTTTGGTGTTGTTTGGTAAAAATGAAAAAGAAATGTTTTTCCAAAGTTGATGGTTACAGCAAACTTTATGTACTTGCTCGCGTCGCATCAAAAACCTGACCGTATCGTCAAATTTCAATATTTTCATTTGACCAATGCCGCGTTCTTTCCATTCTTTACTATTGGCATCAAAACGCAACAATTTTGATTTGCAATCAAATAGTACTTCTGCATTCTCTTCACCAGTTTTCACGTCAATCAATTCGGGTAACGGTACAGCCGGCTTGAATTCAATGTTAGGTTCATATTCCTCGACATGCGAATCATTGCTCTCTGTCATTTCTTCTTTGCTACTCTCTTTAGAAACAGTTTTGAAGTCAGAGATTGTTGCGAATGTTGTGGTGCTGGATGGACTGGATTTAGTGAAGCTAAATGATGCGAAAGGACTTGATTTTGCGGGCGGAGATTTCACAACCTCTTTTGGCATTAGCACTTTTTTAGGTTGGAATGTTGGTGTGCTGGTGAAAACAAAACCGCCCAGGGATGATACAGTTGGTTTTAACTGTTCAGACTCAGATGTCTTTGAATCCAACTTTTGATCGCTCACATTCAAAGAAACATCAGCAGTAAAAGCGCTGGAGCTGCTAGATGGTAATGTTTCTCTAGCCTTTTCGAAAACAGTGAAGAATTTGTAAGCCTCATCGGCGGTTTTGAATCTCGCACATAGTTTTTCAAAAACAATTTCTTCGTCGGCAAAATCATTGGCCGCCCAGAAGTAGGCTTTGTCATTGTTTTGCATTGGCGATACAGTCATCTGCTTAGTGATGAAGTGATTGGCACAGATTTTGTGTATTTGCTCTCTTCTCATTAAAACTCTCACCTTTTGATCTTTGTTCTTCAATAATTTTAATACACCGACGCCTCTCTCTTTCCATTCTTTCGTTGCCTGATCAAATCTGAACAGTTTTGCTCTCTCTTCAAATAAAACTGTTTCATTTTCTTCACCTGTGCTCACCGGCACTTCATCTGGTAGCGGAATGGAAGGCTTAAAGTCGGGGCAAGGATCGTACTCTTCAATCGAACCGGATGAAACGCAACTCTTGTTTAAGTCGACGTTGTTATCCTGATCGCCACCAAAGCTTTCATTTAACGACTTTTCAATTGCAAACCCTAAACTCGTACTCTTAGGTGGGGCTTTCTCCACGGCCGAATATACAGGTGGAGCAACATTAGATAGGATACTTTGAGTCGCTATGATCGGAACAGTCTGACTCATCACCGTTGGCATTACTATAGTCGTCGCTGGTGGCAGCTGGATCTGGTAGTTGTGAGGTTGTGACTTCTGATTACCTTTAAGGTGTTGTGGGGGAATCGTTACAGAAAGAACCGGTTGGGGATTAGTATTGGTGGACGGTAAAGGATCGGACGACGTTATAACGACGTTCACAGGCGGCGCTCTACTACTTGGAGCAGTACTAGAAGAATAGCTTTGGGAAGAACAAGTAAAAGATGTCGTGGAACTTTGTGCAGAACCATTTAAAGAGTATGTAGAAGTGGTAGAAGGCAGTGCTGTTGTTATGGTGTTCATATTCGTAAAAGCAGTTGAAGTGAATGATGACGGTTGTCCCATTAGACTGGAACTTATTTGGCTTAAAGTAGAGGTTGCCGGTTGAAGATGTGGTTGTGACAAACTGCCTTGGATGCTGTGTTGAGACAACGCTGCCTGTAGAACAGATTGAGGCAAGCCAGGCTGTAATCCGGGATGCGGTATTCCGGGCTGTAAGGCAGGCTGCTGCAAACCAGGCTGTAATAGTCCAGGTTGTGGTAGACCACCATGCATTCCAGATTGTGGCAATCCAACTTGAGGTAGGCCCTGTGCTAGGGGGGATGCTTGGGAGTAGCCTGACTGACTGTAGGAACCAGACAACGATAACCCTTGTGACAGATTTCTGTAGTCAGCTAGTTGTGCTTCAGGTCCATAGCCTAATGCTCCTGTAAAAGTTTGTTCAATTTTAATATTGAGTACCTGGTGGACCGAGCTATCACTCAGTCTACCAATATAATGTAAATTACATTTTGTTTATATCCTGGTTCACCGAGTTTTGCTCGGTTTCCTAAGTATTATTACTTATTTTGTTAACTATTCTTTGTTTCAATTTGTACTACATATTAACAATTTTTATTAACATCTTTCTGAAGAGAACACCTGCCAAGAAACTGAACAAAACAATGCTTAATGGAAGCTTGCCTTTTGTTCTTGAGATACATCAAGTACATGAAATATTATAATATTGCACTCATATCAATGACCCTCATATTCAAAGTATCCGATTTTTACTCCAGATTTATACCAGATTTATACATTTCAACTGCCTTTTTATAAATTTACCGAGTCATTTGTTAAATATTCTAAAATTGGATTACTTTACTTGTCCTTTTATAATTAGTTTAGCAACACTTCAATATGCCTTTACATATGGTAATTTATTTTTAAATTTGGTACTTCTCTTTTGCTACCTTTTCCCTCACTACATACTCATTGACCTAAAACTGCCTAACAAATGGTTAAAATTGTATTTTTGTTATTTATAAAGATTGATATCCAAACACATAGATAAAAATGAAATAAATTCAATTAAACATACTTTTCTATATTGGTCACATTTCGTTCTTTTCTTCTAAAATAATCAACTATGAAGCCATCATTCTGATTTTTAATATTAATTTTTATTAACGTGTTTTTGTATATTGAGTTCCCACATTTTTGTCATTTCATATTCGTATCACTGACGAAGCTTGATATGTTATATTAGCTAAGTATGTTTATTATGGTACAAACTAATTTTTAAAAACACATACGCTATAGAATGAATTTTGTTTTTTTCCCACACAAAAAGGGGGGAGGTTCCTATCTTTTAAACTGTCATTTTATTAGTTTACCTAGACGTTCGTTAAATATTAAATTTAAACTTAAAATTTTCAACTATCCCAGTATTAGAGTTTTAGGATATGCAATGTGCGCTATGATTTTACCCACCTTTAAATTTTTCCTAATGTTAAACAATTAATGATTACCTAATATTAAAAATGATGGACATCATTGAAAATTGCTGACCTTAATTCACAAACACGTTTGGCCACACCCAACAATTTATTATTGTGTTCTTTATTAACCATTGTATTTTAACTTTTATTATTAACATTATTAAACGTATTAATTTTTTTAAAGAGTAGGTACACATGCGAAGCAACTGACCAAAACAATTGTTTTTTAATAAGTGACGATACCTGTGATATATTGAGCACCTGCAAATTTTATCATTTTATATTATTGCAATTCTCATTAATTCTAAATACACATTTGATACAATTTATGAAAGAAATGATCACGACAACTTTCTTTTTGAATAAAAACGCTTATAACTTCTTTTATTTGCTTTAATTGTTTTAAATATACTAAGAAACTAGTTTTAGACCTTTAGGAAGACCTCCAAAGAGATGGAAAGATTCGTGGACATCGACATCACAAGAGAAACCATAAGTTGGAAATTACAGGCCCAAGGCCTACAATACGTGGAAGAAGATGAAGAAGAAGAAGAAACTAGTTTCGATCCATCAGGATCATCTTCAGTCTTAATAGTCGATGTATAAAAATCTTAGAAGACGGGTTGAATAATTGAAGTTGAAGATCATAGAGTAAAATAATTATCACAGTTGAAGAAAAGTTAAAAGGATGGAACTAACAGTTTCAACTTTTCTTCAACTGCGATAATTAGTTTACCCTATGATCTTCAACTTCAATTATTCAAACCCTCTTCTAAGATTTTTATAATTTAATTATAACCGACATTTTAAACTGTTCGTTTTGTCCTTTTCACTTTTCTTCAACTGTGATAATTATTTTACCCTCTGATCTTCAGCTTCGATTATTCAGCCCGTCTTCTAAGATTTTTATACATCAACTATTAAGACTGAAGATGATTCTGATGGACCGAAACTAGTTTCTTAGTATATTTAAAGCAATTCAAACAAATAAAAGAAGTTATAAGCCTTTTTAATCAACTACCATATTTGAAAATGGAACACCCAAATATGAACTTTCTTTTTGTCCAACTGAAGAAACCACAATTAAAAAACTTCATGCTAATTCGTGATGTAAATATGAACATCTTAGAAGAACAATACAACTGTATAGGTGTTGTTTATGTAATATGTTTTTGGGAAATGGCTACAAGATATTAAACGAAATGTCAGATGAAGAAGCTACTCGAATAGACACAAGATCAGCAGAATATCTTGTCTTGAGCAATATCAAAAAGGGACTATCAGAATTTCATTAAAAAATTTGAACTTTGACGTCATTACCACAATAATAAATCAAGAAAGAGGCTGATGTACTCGTACAACTTCTATGATAAGAAAATATACTAAAAACTATTCAAGGGGGTTGATTTTTTAACACAACAAATTATGTTAAAAATAAAACAGTGAGACTTATTGTATGTAAAAGCAAAGGAATTTCCTAACATTTCTTGTTAAGAAAATTGTCAATAGTTTGAGACAATTTTAAAATCTTGATGGTTGAAAACAGAAATTACATCAGATACAATAAAAAGAAACATGTGGAAACCAAATTTATAAACCATAAAACTCCAAGAAAACAGTGGAATGTAATAAAAGAACTAACAGGTCTCGGAACGGAAAAAACAAGCTATGAAGAAATAATATTAGTATTAAAGACAAAACTAAATGGCTGAAGTATTCAATGAATATTTTATAAACACAGACTCAAGTATAACTAACCAGAACACTCCAACCACAAGCATTGGACATTATAAAAAGTTTATAGCCAAACGCTTCTCCTGGACATGATGGATTGAAACTATCATATTAAAAAGACTAGAAACACATTCTATCACCTCATTTCACTGTCATTTCCAAAATTATAAATTCCCATAAATAAATCTGGTACATTTTCTGACTGTGTGAAGATTGCAAGAGTTACACCTGTATTTAATAAAAAGGGAATCAAGACCAACTTATGCAAACTATCGCCCAATTGTAGTCCTACCAGTGATGTCGAAAATATTTAAAATAGTTTTGCAGAAAAGGCTTCCACACTATCTCGGACAGATCGATTACCTGAGTAAAAATAAATATGGTTTTCAAAACAAGAAAAGCACTTTGAGTGCCATAGCAGATCTTATGGAATGTATATATGAAGAACTAGACAAGAAGGAAACAATGTCGGTGATTTTTCTGGATTTGTGAAAGGAAGAAAACCAATCAGAATTCTAATGCAGAAAACGTTTCAGATTTGATTCGAGCTAGAATACAGTTCTTCAAACACCTTGCTATTGAAAAAAAAATTATATTGTAAGCAATCCAAAACAATGTTCAAGAAAAAATACCATATTTGTGGTTTGGTTGGTCAATACTGTTTTATACTTGTATTGAAAAGTAATTTAACCCTATAATTTCGTTAGAGATAAGTTGCCCATTTCCAATTTTCATCATCTTTGCTGCAATATCTGTATTTGAATTAATATGGACTGTATGGTGCGTTGAGCAATATCAACAACAGTTATTTTCTTAATATTACAATTTATGTGGTGGTTACAAATATTTTTTGAAATTAGTCTATTTATCTGGTGTCATATCTTAGTTTAATAATTTCTAGACTGTTGAAAAATGGTGTTAACGAAGGCAGTAGATGCCTTTATTTTAATGGTATATCTTCGCAGTGGTAAGCTTTCTTAATTTTTATAGATTTGTATCCATGTAGTGTTGAGTTGCTATCATAAGATTTTTACTAGAGGTAAGTGAAAATAACTTACCTGGCTGAGGTATTGGTACTCCTTGGTATGGTAGCATTGGGTACATCCCTGGATATAAAGCAGCTGCAGCTACAGCACCATACTGCAATGGATTACCGGCTATTTTGCCCATGTTCGGGTAGAAATTTTGCGGTAACGGAGGAAGGTTGGCATTAAGCTCATTGTTGCACTCTTCATACAAGGCGTACAAATCCTCATCACTTAACTCGGTATTCTTTGTTTTATGTGAACCTTTCTTCAATTCCACTATCTCTTTTCTCATCTTGGTCATTTGATCCGTTAAATTTTGCATATCGCATATGGAATGTTTCAGTTCATCTATAGAGGTCCGCAAGGTTCGCATTTCTTCAACAGTGTTTGATGTAAAAGTATTAATAGCATCCAAAAGAGCCTTCTGCGATTCGACCATACATTTGTTTTGATCCATAATATGACTTAACGTAGAGTCCCTTGAAGCTAAAAGTTGTTTTAATTGAGCATCTAAACGTTCAGGACTTGGGCGCGCTTCTCTTCTTGTGGTGTCTAACCTTAGCGGAGTTGTGCTCATGTGGAGCGTATCATTTTTCGGCGTTAGATTGCTACCATTTAAAAAGCTGTTGTTTCCCATGGTGTAGTTGTGATCCATACTTCCTACAGACGACACATTTTCATCTGACATTCCATCGCATTCATTTCTATTACAAGTATCCGGATCTATTCTTGACAGCATACGTTCAATTTTATCGATTTCTGTCCCCAAAATAGCGTTGAGTGAATGTTTTCGTGTAACAGATGGATCTCTCAGACGATCAAATGTCAGATAGAGGCAATCTCTAGCCCTGGACAATAAAATTATATTTTGGCTGCGCATTTCAGATGTTACATTTTCCTTACTTTTACTGGTCTGTTCTTCCGCTTTCATTTTATAAATTTGTGCCAAATAGTAGCTTGCATATGGATCTCTTAATGCCTCAAATAATTGTAAGGCTTTCTCATATTCTTTCTTTTTCATATATTGAATTGCGGTAAATAACCTTCCGTCATCAACGTGTGTTAAAATTTCAGCCGAAGACATTTCTTTGGATTTATATTCAAACAGTCTATTTGGAGAGTAAAAAACCACTTGACTATTCCTTAGTTTCTCCAATAAGGGCAAAGCGGTTTTCCAATACAGTTCAGCACGAGCCTCGTTAAATTCAATTTCTGATTGTTTTTCTAAATTTTTGGCTCTTTCCGCAAAAGTTTTTGCGAGCAAAACCAACAATTTAACATCAAGGCCGTGATTTCCAATGCATCGCACTGTTTCGATACCTTTGATCAACGTGAGGCGTACTTCACTGAAATTGCAACCATAGTCATTTTGGAACATTTTGTAAATGGAAAGTAGCCATTTTGTTTGGTGAGCGGTGCCCAACTGGGATGTAATTACTGCTGGTAACACTGTAGGTTTGTCAGATGGATAGTATATGCTGTGTTTTTGATCTTCAATTTGCTGTTGTGCGCATAAAATAGCACAATAAAGGAATGCCTGAATGTCTAAAACTGTAAAGGACTCTGCCGAACAATTACTAAGGTTTTTAACCGAGTACGGTAATCCGTCAAAGATGGAAACTTTAAAGTTTGATAAATCTTGGTTTAAGCCTAACCAGATGTAATGGTGCAATGAATCTGGGTTAACTAGTTGAGCAACTTCATCAAATTTCGCAAGATCTTCTTTTTCTGGTAGTCTAAGAGTTAGGTCTATTAGCTGTGGACATGTAGCAAAATAGCTCGTTTTGATTTTGGCTTGCTGGTCTCTAGTCACGAAAAGCTTCTTCAAAAACTGTTCTCTCCACATTCCGCTGGATGTCTGAGTGGCTTTGTCGATGATGGCAGATTTTCTGTCTTTTGCCAAGGAAAGTAACATATGACCAACTTGTGAACATCTGTAAGACGCCTCAAGATTCCATCTTTTGACAAGTTGTTTGTTAGATTCAGTCGTATGAGTGATCCATAAACATTGCAGATCTATCGGGTGGATGTGATAAGCGGCAAATAGAACAGGTAGGCACATTTGAAAAGCTTCTTTATATTTCACAAGTTCTTTCTTGGCTTGTTTGTACATTAAAGTAACTAAATGAAAACATAACTGCCCTCGATAATGGTTCAAAAACTCCTGTAGTAACTGTTTTTCCGGACAATGGTGAATACTATCAGCAGCGATTTTCAATGTTTGATCAAAATTAAATACACTCATATGATATTCATGTGGTGCTTTAGAACTATAAGTCTCGTCCAGGTTTAGTTGTACTAATTTATCAAGAACGAACACGAGCAACATCCAAAACTCCCAATTTAGATTTTTGTTGGAATAATTATCTTGTTGGTATTTGACCAAAACCTCTGCCAGCGTTTTATACCATTGTAAACTTTTTGTAAATATAGATAAGTTGGCGTGTTCGATGTCATAAGCATGTTTGTAAGCTTCCTTGATTTTATTGTTCTGCAAAAGGTGGCGTAAAAGACGCACTCGAATGTCAATATCTGTAGGTCTTGCTTCTAGCTCTTTCTGCAATAGTCTAGATATGTCATCGGGATCTTTGCCTTCAAACATTATTAATTTTTCTTTTAGTGTGTATATTAGCGGATTATTCGGATCAATCGATTGTGCCTTTTCACAGAAAAAGCGTGCTCCAGACACGTCAAAGTTAACGATGTCATTTGCTAGCAACTCGCACACTGTAACAAAAAAAAATAATTAAAAATAAAAACTGCTTCATTTTACTTATAAAAAAATAACAAAATTGGTATTGACTTCGTACAACATAAAGCAGTCTTGAAATTGAGAACTGTCAAAAAAAATTGTAAACAACACCGCCGCACTGTCTATTCAGAGTCAATCATGCAGCTTGTGTTGCAATTGGATCGATGTCCTATCGCAGTCAAATCGCGTTGTATATGTACGCGGGCTTAGTACTGTTCCATTTAATGTCGCTAATGTCGCTTTTGACATTTTAAAAGGTATGGTGATTGCAACTTAATGTTACAAAATTTGCCACTAGTGCGATGCTCCATCGCTCAGCAAGACTTACCTACTCTAAAGTAACTGAGAGATTATTTTGCAAGAAAACTGTTCAGAAGAAAAGCAATTTGTGTGGTAAACATGCACTAAAATATTTTCTCACTGGACAAAGCAAAAAGAAGAAAAAATGAATTAAACTGTTGATAAATTTCTCGTGTTGTCTCCGAGATTGAATTGTCGCCATCATTTTTACTTTCTCTTACCTAAAGATGTAAGAACATGTTGCCCTCAGTGTCAATTTTTTTGCCATGTTGAACAATATAAAGGGATATCACTGTAAATATCCTCAGATTAACAAATTCTTGAGTAGTTTGCTTTTTGCACTAACTCATCTGTCATCATCACTGTAGTATTGAAAATGCTAGATATCTAATTCAAACATTGAAATGTTAAGAAAATATAGGGTTATATAATTTCGTTTCTGTTAAAGTTCATTGGATTTTTTTTTCGTGACGTCCTAAAACATGAAGTCATGTGAAATTGCCTTAATTAGGGGAATTTATTATATTATTCAGATAATTTATTAGTAAATCATATACTCCTTGAAATATGCAAACCTGATTTTTATTTACTTATCTTATCGTATCGTTTACTATCCCTAAGAGAAAAACCGAAAGTTGGCTTAATGATACCAAGAGCACATGTATAGGATATGTATTTGTAACATATACTTTCAAAATGTTTATCTTTAGATTTCATGTAACAATTAGATTGTGTACTATTAACGTTTAGTTGGCAGGCGTATGATCTTGGCATTCTTTAAAGGCGCCATTTGACTTTGTACTTAAATAAATTGTTTTAATATTAGTACATACAATTGCATTATCTTCTGTACACAAAAAATAGAAATAAGATGCTATAGTACAAGTTATATACAATATGAATATAAAATAAAACATCTTTTTATAACTAGGTACCTTTTAAACTTAAACTAACAAAGGAAGTGTCACACCAATTTCGATGCAATTTGGTACAGCGATAGAATGGATAAAAATAAGGTTTACGTATATTTTTATACGTGCCCTGTAAGCCCCTGGGCGAGTAATAAGGGTTGCAAATTGAGGGAATTTTGTTTTATTCCCTTGCATTTTGAAAACGAAAACTGTTATCGAAATATGGTAAATGTGAACTGATATTCATTTTTGAAGAGGTTTCTACCCCTAGTTTTTTGGAATAATTTAAAAACTACCTCATCGATTTTGGCGGCGTTAAGTATACATATAATACGTTTAAAAATATTAGTTACGTGTTTTTTCCTATTCTCCGCAGACCACCCCCGGCAAAGTTACGGGGGATATTATGTACCCTCTTTCCGTAAGAATAAAATGA
>JAWQRJ010000839.1:0-18143 GCA_033557515.1 Diorygopyx duplodentatus | reverse complement strand
GAAAACAGATTATTTGGTGACAAAAAAGTCTGAAATCTTAGTTTGCTTCTTAGGATTTGTAATTTTATGCATAATGGCTGTTTCTCTTAGTCTTTTTAAAACCATGAGGTCTGTGAAGTCCACACCACTATATTCTGCCCACTGGATTGCAGTATTTAATCCTTAAGTAAAGTTAATCGTCAGTAAACTACAAAGTAAGACTGAGGAAATACTGGGCACGATAGTCGGGTGAACCCCCAGTATCGATCGCGACTGCCAGGAATCCCCGGAAGGAGTTCCCCCGGTAACGGATATCATGTGTTCATGTTATACGGTGGCTAATGCGCTGGAAATGTGATTTACGTTATCCGGAGGTTTACGTTATCCGATATTCACGGTATCGAGATTCTACTGTATGAGATAAAACGTATGGGCAACATCATCATGTCATCATATCATAAATCTTCAACAAATGAAAAACCACAATAAGGATTTTGTTCAACGGAGTAAGTGGAGGAAAGCTGAAACCAGTGGCACTGTTCACAAATATAACCACCCTCCAGCTCTGAATCCCAAAGTTCAAGAAATCATAAAACCAATATTTGAACATTTGACGATGGATGATTTAGTGGAACGATGCTTAGGTGCGAACACACTAAATAATAATGAGAGCGCCAACTCCCTCGTTTGGACTTTCGCTCCTAAACACATTTACTGTGGCGTAAAAAATGTGGAAATTTCTGCATACTTGGCAGTTTCTATATTTAAGGAAGGGTACACAAGTGTGTTAAAAGTGCTCTTGCAAATGGGAATAAAAATTGGGAAAATTGACTATCATTTCGTTTAGTACCAGCTGTAGCCACACTCATGTTAAACAACAATCTCTTTGTTTTTTTTTAACAGATGAATACGGCCTCCTAAATCACGGATGCCAGCGAAAAACTTTTTTCTTTAGTAGTTGAATATATCTATAAATAACTTTGCAATAAACGTTAATAAATACCTGGGCTAGACTTGAAATTTCTATCTATAAAACTTCTTAACCCTTTCGCTGCTACGTCCGTAAATATACGTTTTTCAAAATCTGTTTTTATGCGCTACTCCCGTAAATTTACGTTTTTTATTTTTATAAACTGTGCTTCTTCCGTATATATACAGAAGAGAACTTGTACCAACTTTTTATGTACGGCACTTCTGTTATGTACTTCAGAACTAATTACAAGTATTGACTGACGATGAAGATTCCAACATGAAAGAAAGCGTGTGTTCTAGTGACGAAAACGAAGAAAGTGCAATGGAAGACATTCCGTTAGCTACAGTTAGATCATCTACGTCTGTCAATAAAATGAAGTGGAAACAGGATGAACAGTTTCAACCTTATACATTTCTTTGATAACACTGATTCAGTATCGATAATGAGTCGTCTATTGCTGATTATTTTGAAGTATTTTTCAAATAGTCTTGCTGAAAAAATTGCCACTAAAACGAACAGATATTACGATTTTGTTACAAAACATTGCAACAAAACAGTCTTTTCGCGTCTAAATAAATGGAAAGGAACCGATTGCAAAGAAGTTTATTTGTTGATCGCTGTGACAATGCTTATATCATGAAATAAAAAACTGAAATTGAACACATGTTGGTCAAAAGATCCTCTACTAAACACTCCAATTTTTCAAAAAACCACGTCTAGAGATCGATATTTACATATTACTTTTATGTCTGTTACATTTTTGCAATAATGATGATTCAAAACCCGGCAATAGATTATACAAACTGGACATGGTTCTTCAAGAATTGAAATGAAGCTTTCGTGAAAGTTTTTCGCCATTTGTGAATTTATGTGTTGATGAATCCTTCATGCTTTATAAAGGAAGACTCTCTTTCAATCAGTTTATAAGAACTAAACGACATAGATCCGGAATTAAATTGTTTGTTCTTACTGATGTGGAAACTAACCATGTTTTGGATTTCATTATCTATACTATATTATCTATACGGGCTCAAATACTAAGATTCAGAACGCAGATTCGAATTTAGGAATTTCTGGAGGTATAGTTGCTACGTTGATGGAACCCTATTTAGGACAGGGTCATAATTTATACACAGATATTTGGTATACCAGTCCACCTTTAGCTCATTTTTTACATATCATCAAAACTAATACTTGCGGTACTGTAAGAAAAAATCGACGAGAAATGCCAAATTTGAAGGAACCAAAAAAAAGTGGCGAAAAAACAAGTGCACATACACAAAAGATAATGGTTTTGGAAAGATCAACGCATTGTAAACATGCTGTCAGCAATGTATACTGCTGATGTGGTTCAAACTAGAAACAAGAAACGTGATGGTACACCTATTGAGAAACCAGCATGTGTAGTCCATTAAAATAAAAATATGGGTTCCATCGATTCAATTGACATGGAATGCATTCGAAAAATGAAGAAGTATAAAAAGTTATTTTTTCACTTAGTCGATTTAGCAGTTGTCAATGCCTGTGCGATGTATAAAATTAAAACAGGCGAAAATACTCTGTTAGCTGATTCCAACTAGAACTGATAAGACAACTGATATCAAAATATCAAGAGGAAGAAGTCAAAAGTACAAGCAAAGGCAATCGTCCTTCGTCTAGAGATATACCTACGCGCTTGACGGCACATTATTTTCCTTAACTTGTACCACCGGTGCCTGGCGGAAAACAGAATGCACAATGAATTTGTCATGTCTGCAAGCATTCGGAGAATCAACCTTAGAAGACGAAAGATAGCTGATATTTTTGTCCAGATTGCGAAGTGGGATTTTGCAATGTCCCTTGTTTTCAAATGTTTTGTACAATGAAAAAGTTCTAAATTGTATTTCATTTTATTTGTTCGAAAATAAAATCATAAAATTTGCTTGAAATGTTCTTTGGTTTCAAATATTTCAGACAATAAAAACAATTTAAATTGTATTTCATATTGTTTCATCAAAAATAAGATAATAAAATTTGCTTGAAATGTTTTTTTTATGTAAAACCTAGATGTTTTCCAAATCCCTGGCAGCTGAAAATAGGCTTTAATCCCAGGTTGTAAAAAAAAACAAAAAAAATACAGATTTTTGGTATTTCATGCTACGTCCATATTAATACGCGTGATACAATTTAAAAAGCAGCAAAAGGGTTAAGCAGAAGAAAGCACAACGTCATAATTTTTCAGTGTTCTAAACCAGACTACCCCATTAAATTTTCCATCGGATTTTAAAATTATTTTACGTATTCCTATATTATAACTTAATATTATTACTTTTTCTATTGTATTTTTTTATAATGTAATAAATTTATTTAGAAATACTTCTACTTTATTCTTTTTTTTGAAGTGGTATTTAAATATGTAGTTGTTTATTAAAAAAAATAATTAAAGATTAATGTTATAACAAGTTATTCTGTGAATACAAAAATATTTTATATTCTAACTTTTTATGTTAAATAATACAACCTCTGTTCCAAATTATGGTATACATTTACGGTATGGTTATCGTATACAAATGTATACCATAATTTGGAACAGAGGAAGTAAATAAATGACTTAATGCTTTTTTGTAGTACTTCTATATAATGCAATAAATTGCTAGATCTATAGAAAAACTATAATAATTTCACAAAAGTTGCATTTATAGGTATATCAACTTATGCAGCATCCTTTATTACTGCCTAATTAAAATGTTAAATAAATAAAATGGCGTAAAACTTCCTTTATTTACTTTCTGCGTATTAATGTACTAAGATACTAGTTTCGATCACAAGATCATCATCAGTCTTAATAGTCAGAGTTGAAAAATCCTAGAAGAGGAGTTGTAAAAGTTGTAAAATGTATAAAAGTCTTTTATATATGACTTTTATATACGACTTTTAAACTGTTCCCTTCGTCCTTTTAATTGTTAATTTTTATACATCTGTGATAACTGTTTTACCTGATGATTTTAACGACAACAATTTTAACTCCTCTTCTAGGTTTTTTCAACTCTGACTATTAAGACTGATGATGATCTTGTGATCGAAACTAGTATCTTAGTACATTAATACGAAAAAGCAAATAAAAGAAGTTTTACACCATTTTATTTATTTAATATACATATTTGCAAGATGGAACACCAAAATATAATTTAATTGTGGCCTCTAATGGTAAAAAGGTTCCCCACCTCTGATATATACAGTAGAACCTCGATTAACAGAACCTTTAATATCTGAACTCTCTGTTATCGGAACTCACGACAGTTGTCAACCGGTTTTTATTGTGCACTGTACCTGCCAATCTTGATTTACAATTTACTATTTTGTTCATTCCTTTCGATGTCCCTACCGAGTTCAAATCGTAAATGAGTGGTGCTGTCTACCAAGGACGATGTGGATATTTTGTAGCGCATGAAAAAAGGTGATTCGGCTCAATCTTTGTCGGTGTTGTGCAGTGTGGGAAAGTCAAGTTCAATATTGCGTAATTAAGCAAATTTTATTCTACAGGACTAATCCTGTAATAAGAGTCAGGTAAAGATTTTATATGCCTAGTACTGTAATGATCAACTTAGCCTCGAGGCTATCTGTGAATGTTTGTCCTTTCAATTTAAGCCATAAAGTCGATTTTTAAAAATCCTAACACAAAGATTTTTGCTTAGAAATTTTTTAATATCCTGCAGATTTATTTATTTGCAATCAACTTTCTAATTAGTGTAAGTATCTTATCTGTCCCCCTTGATTGACCATGAAAACTACAAATACCTGAGTTACAATTCTTATAATTCGCAATTTTGTTCTACACCATTCCAATAAAATCAAGACTCTTAATGTAATGTTAATAATTTTCCAAAACCTCATATGGACGAAAAAGTAAAATTTTACAGACAAAAAGAAAAAATGATCATGTCTGTAGATGGTCCAAAGTTTTTGTATACCTAAAGACCTGTCTATGAGTTGAGGTAGTTTTGTTAACATCAGGAAGTTCATCACAGATTCCAGAACCATAGTAAGTAGAAGATAAAATCATACCATGAAATTAACAATTAAGCTTAACCAGAAGTGAAAAGTTGCATGGCAACAATTAGGCTTTCTCTATCTTCCATCAGTCCTATGGACAGTGCAATTTTAAAAGATCAATGTTACATCCACAATAATTTACTCTGAATATTTGCATCGCATTGTGCTTCCTGGACTAGAATAATATGTACTATTTACACCAACACTAAACTGTACAAAATACAGTACAAGCTTCATTAATTTAGATTAATCTAATTTAATTATTTTTTTACATATATAAACTCCTCTGTACTATTCTGTGAGATAATGTATATACTGTAACTTACCAATTAAGCTATCATACTTGTACCTTCCTATACCCTTCGATAAGTTTATGAGATTTTTCCTAGTTATTTAACACATTGACTGCCAGTTACGGGATAACTCCTTATTATTTTTTAATTTTGCATAAGTACGGAAGTCAATTATGAGCTGCTCGTTTCCCACTCATATATCCCCGCCATCTGTCAGCAGTTTGCGCAAACAAAGGCTCATTATCAATCGTACTAAGTAATAGCAGTTGGTTTATATGCGTGGCATGGTAGTCCCACCTGGCTAAATTCGGTGCGATGCCCAATGTAAAGTGCCTCAAATCGTATGAGGTCGTACTGCCCATGTCGAACAACATCAGCATGTTTTTCAAGGAAACCATACCATCGTTAAAAAGTAACTCGGCCTCCTTAACGTAATTAGGAGGCGTGATTGTCATCAAATCGTATAAGCCCAGCAGTGAGTAGATGAATCCGTTAAGTACAAAAGACGAAGGTTTTGTGGGATATTCTTCGTACCAATGGTACTTATTTAAAAATGTCGCCAGAACGCCACCCTGAGAGCTGGGAATTCTAAACGGTTTCAAAGCAGTCATAGCCGCCCGTAAGTACTTTGTATCGCCGCCAGAATGATGGTAAGCTCTGGATAGAACTGACATGGCTTGCCCTTGTCCCATTGCCGAGTACCAGCCTGGCTTCAGGTCTTGGAAGCTAGCGGCCAACTTTCTCTTGACGGGGATTGGCCAACCACCTGACTTTGGATCTTGGTTCCTTACAAACCAGTCAGCCGAATCGTAGAATTGAAGAATGTGTTCCGACGATGACAACGTCAAGTTGTCTATGGCACCTCTACCTCTGAGTATGATGTTTACAATTTTTAGTTTCGATCTAGAGACTTTGTTTTTTGATTTGTCGAGAAAGCTTAAACCTTTCTGCAGATCTATAATCAAATCTCTGGTGATTCGTTTCCATTTTTCTTGTAGCCCAACGCCGTGATAAATGTTATTATTCTGTAAAGAGGTAAAAACATTTTGACGATTTTAACAATATTTTAACTTATAAGCTTTTGATATGTATTTTTTTTCGATAAAATTGATATGGGATAAAAAATTAAATAATAGATATACTATGATTAGACCGCAGTGGTTTTAGGCTGCGAATTCAAAAATAACTCCCACCTGTTTATATTCAGAATAGCGATGCACAGTACAGTATCAGTAGTACATATTAATGTGTTTTGCTCACGAAACTGTTAGTATAAATAATATTTTTTTTCCTTTGTGGGACCATGTCTTCTGTTAATAAGTTTATGTAAAAGAAAAAGATCTCTCAACGTCTACACTACCTAAAGGAAGATGATGGAAATTGTGTTGCTTAAGTTTAGAGCCAAATTTTGATTAAACTTAATTTTGCGATTCTTTCAGATAGAGGTATATTTTGGGAATCATATCTGGTAACCCTTCGATATTACTTTCAATATACTTTAGTTGCCGTATAACTAAATAATATTTTTTGGTATAACTAATTAAGGTTCATTCAAGCATTCGATTAAATATGGTTCGTATTGAGTTACTGGATGTGTTACATTCCAATGACATCATTTACAACAAAACGGCCCATTACATCAGCAGTTTCATCTGCAGAAATCCAGATGTAATTATTGGATATCTTAATAATAAATTATAAATTAAAGAAAATTACCTGTGAGCTGATGTGAATATCTGATGAGATATAATGCATATTGTAACTCTCCTTATTCTCCCTATTCTGTAATACAACTGTCAAGCTGCTATTTGCTTGCAAAATCAGATTTAACGACATAACGAAGTCCAACACATGGTCCATTTTCAATTTAATTCCATTCATGTAAGCATCGGTAGAAAAATTCAAAATATTCGTGTCGTAAACTGTAGAAAACGTTCTTGACAAGGAAGCACCTAGTGGCACACTCCATTTTGCCAACTCGCTATCCGCATTTTCCACGAGCTTCCGACGTGGTTCAGGCTCCGTAAGGTTTTTACTATAATGTGCCAGTCCAAATTGCGCTATTTGCGTTGGATAATAATATCCCTGGCTTTCCCACTGTGTTGACATTGGAACACCATCTATCCCACTAACGCACTTGACACGTTCTCGTACCTCGACGTTATAATTTTCGAAATGCATAAAAACTCCTCTCGGATCATATCGACCCTTCGGTTGGTAAATTCTGCTGTAACTATGAGACCATTCGAATCGTACCTTGTCATCGTAAGTCGACAGTTTTCCGTACACTTCAAAATATTTTTGGAGGAACGAAAACGGAAGATAGACTTCATCGCCCTCTTTGCGACATTCAACCACATAATCACCATTGATTGTACAGTCAATGCCCTCTACGTTACGATCGTCATGTTTTCCAGGTTCACCTATGTATATGTGAGTGTTTTGATTTTTCCACTCTTTGTTTACGCAGCTGTTCCATAACGTAGATGTTAGAAATACGACAATCAAACATAGCAGACATAATAAAAACTTGTAGTTTAGTCGCATCATTATAAAAAATAGTGGGGGGCCCTAAAAAGAAACAAAGTAATTGTTAATATAAAAGACTAAAGCCATGAATAGAATAATGAAAAAAAAAATTTATAGCTTAATTAATTGCCGATGTATGATTATTTTCAGTTTCTCACTGAAAGGAATCTTTGCATTTGTGAATAAAGATAAAATGGAATTATTGAATTGTTTTATTAGGACTCAAACTAAGAAACTAAACTTAACTTTAAATCCGGAATATGTGATCTAAGCAGAAGCCATTAATATAAAGTGTTAGCATGCTATTAGTGTTAGCGTCATAGTTTTATGTAAGTGCAATCCATTATAGGTAGAGTTAAAACACTTACAGGATACAAATGTTTTGCGTTTTGTTTATTGTTTTATTAGCACGTACTAAATTATTTTCTTGTAATTGATAAGTCTGAATATAGAGTTATCCTATTTAGAAAATACATTAACGTTATGATGATATTTTTTTTACCTTTGTGGAATTATAATATAAGCACTCATTCCAATTTTGTTGTGCCTGTGACTAGTAAATGTACACAACAACTTTCGATAGCCAACTACGATTAACAATTGGTAAACAGAATATAGCTGATAACTTGAATTAGGAGCTAACTTAAGTACCGTAAATCGTGGATAAGATAAAAAAACAACTATAAGCAATTACTCATACAGGTGTCCCAAAACTCGTGCCCTAACTGAAAACGGCAGATTCATCACGAGAAACTTAGTGCATAAAGTGGTAACAAAAATGTCGAGGGATTAATAATAGAAGAATACCGCCATTGTTTGTAAATTTATCCAGCTTTGACCTTGAACAGTTATTACTTTTCACGAGACTGTACATCTGGCAACTCCTGTCATAATGACAGCTATAATTTTTTAGTGACAAGCTGAGCATTTAGGCATGCTAGCAAAGCTGCGCAAGAGTATGCAAGAAGGTGCCCCGACAGAAGGCATACAGATAATCATGTAATTTCAAGACTAATACAATGAACACTTCAAACGGGTTCATGTATTCCAACAAGAAATGGTGGAGGTGGGGCCCTACAGATTGCATCAAATGTGGAAGATACCATACTTGGAGCTGTTGAAGCAGACCCCTACCCTTGGCATTCTCCGAAAACAGCAGCTTCATCTGTATCATTATGTACGTGTTCATCATCTTGAACCAGCAGACTCGGAAGGCAACTGCAGTTCTGTAGGTTGCTGCTGGAACAGATCGAGGACGATCCGGACTTGGAACAAACGTACTGTATATGAATCAATGCTACTTTTCTAGGCAAGGGATGTTCAATGCGCATAACTTGCATTTCTGGACAGAAGAAAATACATTCGCAACCAGAGAATGGGCATATCAGTGAAGGTTACTGTAAATCTATGGTGTGATATAGTAAACAACCATTTGGTGAGATTTAAGAAAATCGTACTCCAAGAGATTTACTCCGAAATTTCAGGTGGGTCCGCACAGAACCGCAGAGAGACTGAATGGTCATCGATACTCCAGTTTTCTGGAAAATGTTCTCCCAGAATTGCTCGAAGATGTGCCATTGGACATCCGAGTACGTATGTGGTACCAACATGATGGAGTACCGCCTGGAGGCCTCCACTGGCCTCCAAGATCTCCAGATCTAAATACCTTGGATTTCTTTTTGTGGGGACATATGAAGAATTGCGTTTATAGTAGTCTTACTTAGTAGTAGAATTACGTTTACTGTTAATACGATCGAAGATCTGGAGGCCAGACTACAGGAAGCCACTGCATCTGTGACACCTGAGATGATTGAGGATGTCCAAAGGAGTATGCCACGACGAGCCTGCATGTGCATTCAGAATGATGGTGGACATTTTGAACATGTTGAACATCGAACCCAACCCAACCCAAGAACCCTCAAAGTACTGGGGCTGGCATATTCGGTACAGGTGAACTGTATTCCATACTAAAATATATGCAATAACAACGTGCTGTCAACTACTACTGAAGAGGAACTATGAAAATAGGCGACTCTTCATAGTCACCGACAGTCAAGCTACCCTCAAAGCGGTCAATAGCTGTGAAATAAGCTTAGGAATAGTTGTTGAGTGCACTCGCAGACTAGAAGCACTTGGGACGAAAAGCAAATTAAAACCAATATGGGCGTCGGGACATACGAAGATTTTAGGCAAGGAAAGGGCTGACAACCTTGCAAAACAAGTTTGTAAATAGCAACTCGTTGGACCAGAACCGGTTCTTATTACAGCAGCTCTTCTTGTAAAATATGAAACAGGAAGAAGTCAAATTAAAAAAAAACGTAACAGTGGCATGCAACCCCCCAACAGTGGAGGGAGTATCCGGGGCAGGATATAGCAAGTGTTCCTGACTGGGCCCTCCGAAGCAGTGGCTGACTTCATACTTAAAATGAGTAAACCGGACTTCAGTCTGTGGACAGGAAGGAGTAAGTGCAGAAACAAAAAACACCTTCACAAGTGGGGTTAGAGCCAGCATAAACGTGTAAGGTATGTGGAGGAAGAGACCTCCATTCATGTCATTTGCTACTGCGAAGCTTTTACACTTAGCAGATATAACGTTTTAGGGGTGGAAAAACAACCTAGAACAGCTAAAAACAGCTCAACCAGGAAAAATTCTGGACTTTGTCAAAAGGAGATGTCTTCTGGGGATAAGGGTCATAAACTCAGCCACCTCCCAGCAATAAAGAACCGTAAACGGTAGGCAAACTTTTGAATCGAACTGATTTAAGTATTTTGTAGATGTGAACTTTATCAACTTATTGAAGAAATTAAACCAGTCTAAAAATAGAGTGCTTTAAAACTGCCATGTGAACATTGTACGAGGTCTGTCTAAAAAGTATCCGACCTTGAAGTTTCCGGCGCATAGTGCACAATGGAAGGAGACAGCTTAATGTACATGCTTGAATTTTTTCTCGGCGTTCCAGTGTGCCTGTCTGCCGAGCGAGGTGCTGTCAAAGTGAGATTTTTCTCAACATGACTGAACGAGCTCAATCATTTATTCATTCCTTCATTCGTTCGTTGGTTGGTTCCGTGGTTGCTTCGTTAGTTCGGTGGTTTGTTCGTTCGTTTGTTCATTAGCTGGTTCATTCGTTCAACTGAACGAGTTGAGCTCATTCATTCATTCCTTCGTTCGTTCATTACTTGGTTCGTTCGTTCATTTGTTGGTTAGTTGGTTGGTTCATTAGTTCGTTAGTTGGGTGGTTGCTTGATTGGTTGTTTGTTTGATTTATTGATTGATTGAAGACTGGACCTCTGGGCAGCGAAATGCTCCCTCTCATTCATCGCACCTGATCCAGACTTTCTGAGCGAAACATGGAATTCCAGTCGTTCGCCAACCTCCCTAGTCTCCAAATATGGCTTCTTGCGACTTATAGTTGTTTCCGAAATTGAAATTGCCATTGAAAGGATCCCGTTTTGAGAGTAGAGAAGAGATAGCCTTCCAGAAGTGTTTTTTGCAATGGAAGGATCAGTGCGGGGGCGCAAGGAGCCTATTTTGAAGAGGATGAGGGTCCCAATCCCATCATGCAAGTAAAATATTTTTCCCGGCCAAAGGTCGGATTCTCTTTAGACAGACCTCATATATAGTGAAAAATATTACGTAAAACCCCATATTCGTTTTGATTACGTTTTTATTCCTTTTAGCTTTTATTTCTGTCGAAAAATCAAAAGATACTTTAAAAGCAAATCCGATAATAGTACTATATTTTAAATAAAAGTAGTAAACAAATTACAATCAGTCAGTGCTGGCATTTTTTTAATAAAATTAAAATATATGGACTCAATTTTAGTAATTCAGCATGAAATTCATATCTTCAGTGAATGGAAACAATGTTCTTACTTTATAGTCTTTCACTAATAATGTCATATAAATCTTCCTGCTTGTGGTAAAGTAGGAAAAGCAAAAAATGAGTTAGACTGAGTTTGCTGAGCATATTTGAATATGCAAATATCATGTAAAATATTTTCTTTTAAGTGTATAAATTTAATTAAGTTTAAGTGGATGAGTTTATTAAATTATGAAATATACCAAATATTTGGTAATTTGGAAAAATTATTTGGAAACTGCAGTAATTGCGTATTTCTAAATGAAAATTAATAAAGAATTTTTTTTTAAATAACAAAAAGAGTATAATTTTGTTCAACAGAACAAAGATGAAAGTTAGAAAATATTTATGCCGCAAAGTTGTTTATTTCGCTATAATAAACATTCCCCTATGATAAAAGTCTCTTTTAAGTTCTCTTCTAAGCTTATTGATATATAATATTCCCTTCTTATTTTTTAATATGGATATCACAAACCATGAAAAAAGATTGTATACACATTGGTCAAAAATTAGACAAAACAAATAAAATTTTACGGAGTAAAACGACACCACTTATATACCAATAAATAGCTCTGAAACATCAGAAAACATCATCAAGAACGACTAATATACATGACAACGTAACAAAATATAAAGAAGTATTTCTAATGGGAGGAAACGACAGTAAACAACTCAATAAATTTAGAACAACCAAAACCATCAATTTATAGATTTAAAAAATGCCTTACTAGGATTTTAATTTTAATAATAAAAGAAAAATCCCACTATTCAATAAGACACATACATCCAAATATAGGACAAAGAAGCACTTTGCATCATTTCGGAAATAAAATTTTGACAATTATCGACAACATTTTGAAGATAGTTGTTTACATGAGACCACATACATGCAAAAATGAGATTATTTGTTAAATAGACAACAAATTGAGCTGAACTTAAAGCACAAATTCTTACAAGGACATCTAAAATAATAATTAGAAAACCTCAATATAAGATGACATTCAAAATACAAGAAAAAAGTTATTTTATATAATCCCATAAATAAAATTAACACCATTGACAATTATTATTATGACAATTATTAACAACATTTCTGGACATTCCTTACACAAGGTCCAACATATTCACACTGTATGGTCAATTTACATATAACACATTTCCCAAACAAATAAATGTTATACACTAATGTTTAGTAATTCATGACAATGTTCCTCAAGATAAATGTTTAGATATTCAAAACATAATACAGTACACCCCACTGTAACTATGAATCCTTATGACAGAATATAATCAGTTTAACAAACTGATTGTTCGACTTTGGTTTGAAGAGATTTTGATGTCCATACACAAATGTACCGGTAAACAAAAAATTTAGCAAACTAACATTCAATGGCCACATTTTCAATTTCTGAACTTGCGACTTTGTGATTATAACAGAAATAGCATGGAAAACATTCTCACAAGGACGTTTCTTGACGATTCATTTTAGTGATTTTAGAAAAATATTTGGAATGTGAAAATTGTGAGAAAAATAGTTCATGACAAATGTTACATCTGGATTATAAAAAAAAAACCTTTTGTGGTAATAAAAGTTGTAAATAACTTTACTAAATAATATTTAGTAAAGATGTGTTTATGGATTTCAGTACCTTTCAGCGTAAATGTTGTTTATCGAACCTATAGGTTGATTCTTATGTAATTTATTGTCAGTTTCAAATTCCGACGGCAGAATTGGATATCACATGTTTTTGTGCTTCTCGACTAAATATTTATGCCATATTTAAGAGTCATTTCAGATGGTCTTATTTGTATTAAAAGAAACAAGTTATATATGCATTAATATACTACATAGCTAGAAAATGATTCTATATATACAAGAGATTTGGAGAAAGATGGAGAAGAACTTGGAGAAGAATATGTATATGTATATTTTTTAACTTTTTTTTTACACAATTATTTTGGGAACATAGAATAATAAAGAAACAAGATGCAGAAATGTAGTTGAAGGTTCTATGGCTTCAGCAATAAAACAAGTTTTAGAAAAAAGGCTATCCTATAAAAAGCTGTCAAAAAATATAATATTAAAGTATCCACCTTAAAAAGTACATAAGGAGTCTTCAGAGATCATTACTTTACAAAATCAGAACACTGAAGAAATTCATTACTCCAACCTTGGGGAGTAAAGATCCCTGAAGATGGCTCATGCTACCAAAGGCGAAAGGTTGGAAGTTAAATCCTTTTTAACGTGATAAATCTAAAAGCTGTGATTTTCTCACTTGGCCAGGGCTATAAAAATGTTCAATATTGAGACGATAAAAAACAAATTTTAATCATTTGAGGTTCATTTTAGGCCATGGATGTTATTTATTTTATTACAAGGACAATGAGTACCCAATTTATGTTATTTAGTGTTGGTTTATTATTATTATTATTCCTAAAGTTTTATAATGTGTAGAGGTATAGAAGTTAGAACACTAAAGTTTTTTGCTGAAGGCCATTTTCCTCTAACTGTTGATCTTGCAGAACGTAGTGTAGAAATTAAAACATCTATCGATTTTTTACTTTTTCTATAAATATTTTGTGACTTTCTTTTCAAAGCTAGGACTTTTAAATGAAGTAGTATTCAATGTTTCTTCAATTATGCCGATGCCTTTGAAACTTCTACAATTGGGTCAGTTTGCTATTATTGATTATTAAAACAAAAAACTACGATTTTAATATTTTTTAATAAAAATGTGATATTTTCAATTGGAATCATTCTCAAGTGAGTTGTGGACTATGACAATTCGGACACAGGTCTTAGGACTCAGGACTTAGGTTCGGTTGAATAAGTGTTGTTAAGTACGTCGTTAAGTTAACAACGTTGTTAAGCAATCTGATTGGAGAATTCAAATCTGAAAATTCGAAATGTTCTAACCTAATTGGCCACGATCATTGTTAACTTTAACTTGATCATGAACACAACGTTGTTATGAAAAATTTATAACCCCAAAATTAGGGGAAGTTCTGTAAGCTATATATGTGCACTCGTTAAAATTCATAATATAACATTTATATAGATAATTGTAATGGATCTATTCATATCAGTATTAAGGGTACAGACTATTTAATTGATGAAAGTGTTTCAGAATCAATTATGAATGAAATAGTGACAGTTTATGCCCTAAAGTATTTTAGGTTATAAACAAACGAAAGTAGAATAAACAAAGAAAGGTGTGAACCTTGGTACTGTGGTACGTTTTGCTTTTGACCACAAGGCCTGGATACGGGATCCCGATGGTGTTTTTCTGGTTATTCATTGAAAATTCGCATGACACTGCTCAGGAGTGAAAAATTTGATCTGCATCAGCAATTACTGACACCATTCCTCTGGATTGTCACATAGTGAAAGTTGTTTTGCCTCTCCAACATCCCGAAGAACTATTTCACTTAAAATTTTCACCAACTGCATGCTCGAATAAGCAGTGACATTTCTTCCCCAACTACAATATATGAAACACACCCACACACACGCAACTTCTACTTTAATTACACTGTATACAATCGTTAAGTGCAGAATACAGCAACAGATGGCGCTACAGCCCTTTGTATTATTTCAAAATTCACCTCGACTTATCTACTTTGTCAAATTCATTACCATCGTTATTAGAAGATTTACGTCGTTAATGTGTAACGAGGATTGGCGGCTTACGACGAGCGTGTTAAATAGAGGCTAATAAAGAACGTTTAGATCACTTACATAAATTTGCACTGTTAACACTCTGTCGCAATGTAGTAACTGCAAAAATATTCGCCACTTGCAAAGTTCATGCTATGAATACATACTACGTACACAGTGCGTATAGTGTTCCAATGCTGGATTTAATATGCATTGCAATAGTTCCTAATAACGTTGATGATCTAACTTTTTGATGATATCAAAAGTGGCGGTTTCCTGGCAGAGTGAAAGTTGCTCAATATAGTAGCACTTCACTTACGGTTGCCTTTGATAAACTGAGAAATTGTGTGTGGAAGATACAGTTCTATACATAAATCTAAGCAAACATACAGTTCAATCGTTCAGACTATATTTGTTGTTTGTTTAGAAAGTTCGAACGTACACAATCATTCAAGTACATGATACGTAGAATAGATATAACTACTAATTGTTGCTGTTACAATGTGATGCTGTAATGATCTTTTATGTTTTTATCAACGAAAACGCAGTAGAGTTCAGAACCGTGCAAATTGTCGTGAAAGTATAATGATGTATTGTAAAGATTTACGATGCTAAAGTTATAAATAACAGATGTGTGTAGGATTTTAATGTAAGTAAACTAATAACTATGTGATAAAAACAAAAAAACATTTTAGGGAGAGATAACAACTTAGTAGCTACCTTAATTTTTAAGGTAATTCAAATTTAAACTTTTAAAAAATTTGTATTATCATTTGAAGAAAAGATCTCCCAAAAAAATTAATATTGCACCATTGCGCATTGTACTGAACTAATTATAGAAGTGTCCCATATGTCCGTATTTCTTTTTAGTGGTTAAACTGAACAGTTCATCAAGTTATTACATAAGACCAATGGAGGATCTTTTTTCTCTTTCGTCCAATCTTAGGGCAATTGCCCAATTGAAACAATCCAAAAATATATAAATCATAATTTACGCTTTTATTATAATGCTTTTATTCCATTACTGTTTAACATCACGGTAGAAAACGTTTATCTTAAAATTTTGTTCTTCGTCGATTATTCGATTATCTTGATAAAGTTCATCAACATGTTTTTTGACTGTATGTTGACGTTTACTTTTAAAGTGGACATTTACTTTTCACGTTTGTGCAGTAGCGGTAGCCACCAATTTTAGTTTACTGCAACCATTTTTTGTTTCTTTTAAAAAATGTAAGCTTTTCTTATTTAAATCACGAACCTCACTTAGATTAATTCTTTTATTTTGTGCTGTTTTTGACATTAGGTTTAATTTATTTAGAATTTGATAGCAGACGCACAATAAAATAAATTCAAAATCTTCTATTCTGGATAGCATTTGCTTTGCTTATTTGCGTTCATCCTTTTTCGAAGAGATTAAAAGTAAATAATACCTTACTTTGACTACTAATAATGACAATATTAGATCAGCTCAACGGGTGGGATTAATTTTTTTTTAATTGTATAGTAGACCCTGCAATAAAACTTGATAGCAAGTCGCATCGAACAATACTTGAACTTAAAAAATGTAGATTTGTTGAATTATTGTAAAAAAAATGCTTCTATTTCGATGACTCCCTAAATTGCATCATTAATACTTAAATTTAAACTCTGTGTCGCACAATGCACATAAAGTAGTTTCCTCAATATTTAAATTTTTTTTTAATACCTGAATGTATTCCACTCATTAAGTTGACTCTATCATATCCCTGACCTCTACATTTTCTTAAATTTAAACCCACCTCGTTCAAACTGGCCGAAATTGTTTTAGTTAAACCCTCCCTTCGTTTTGAATTTGTTAAGGTAGATGTTTATGAGAACCTTTAGGTTGTGATATAGATAATACTTGTTTCAAAATATGATCATATTTTTGCCAATAAAGTTACCGCGGATAAAAAATTGATTTGCAAACCATGAATGTAACTTGTTGAACGAATGTGTTCTTGTTTAATAAAGTACTCATTTTCTTCATATCAATAGTTTTTGTCTTTTGCCACATTTCATACGTAGAGCCACATTTCATACGTGTTGTATGAGTTTGTGAGTGCAAATGTTGGTTCATTTTTGTTGTGATAAGCCCTGCCAGTCAGAAATACCTTTATTTGTCCAATTTGTGCGCGAGGTGGCAAACAACCAACAGGATTGACAATATGCACATTTTTATAATTTTTTTAATAAGAACCACGTATTTTGAAATTGATGACACTCGGTGGGGTTACCTTACGTACAATAAAAACCGATATTTAGACGGTGGATAGCGTTGGAAGCGCCCAGATCGGCTAACTGGATCCACTGTATTAAAAATCAGCGTATTTACTGTAAATTTTCAAGTTTAAATGTTCAGTTAATAAACGCTGCGTATTGCAAAACATCAACTTTGCGAGTATTCCTCTTTATACTTAAGTTATGAGAGTTATTTTAGATTGCCTATTTAAGAAGTGCCGACTTCTTAAATTGACAAGGTAGAGTGATTAAACTATGAATTAAATACATAATTTGTATTTCTGAAACTGTATGATATATATATATATATATATATATATATATTCACTTTTTGTTTATAGCGATTCTTATTTAATATTAATATTTTAAAGTTTATGGTTTTCTCGCTAATTTACAAATAAAACAATATTAATTCGTAACGTTTCGTTAGACACTGCTAACATTTTCAAAACGATTTATTGAAGTGACACAATTTATACATAGTTTCCATATGTGTTGTTAACATGGCGACAGTTGACATGACAGCCTTCATTCCGTTTCTGATAGGTTACCATATCTTC
>JAWQRJ010000838.1:0-18152 GCA_033557515.1 Diorygopyx duplodentatus | reverse complement strand
TCTAGAAGAGAGAAAGACTGAAACCATGCAACTTTTATTTGAAACATCTTTACCTAAAAGGATTAGAAATGGTAGAAGTGTGGACCACAAACTATATCTAACGGACGGACCGACAGACCAAACGCCAAAAATGGTACTATCAGTCTTAGAATACCATAATTCGTCCAGATATGTAAAAATCTCACCATCGAAATTTAGGACCGAATGCATTACTTTCTCTTTATATGAGAGAAAGTAAAACTACATAACCTCTTTGCATCTTATTCGGCTCTATTACTCTGAAACTTAATTCTGGTAAGTAATTATATGCACATTTCTCTACAAATCAAACTGTGGTTTTAGTAAGTTGTTTCAATGTAATTCAAAATTGTTCCTTTAGGAGTAGGTTCGTTGGTCCATTCTTGGATCATCGAAATTCACCGAATATTTAAGGTTTCCATGCAAGAGATGCCCAAAACAGAACTCTTGGTACTAGTAGTTTCAAATTTGGAAAACAGAATATCAAGGTGTCCACAAATAAGATGTTCACCCAGAGAATCCACAAAAATGGGCACGGTTCCAATTAATAGGAAAAAACGTGGAAATGAGTTTAAGGATCGGTGGAACTAAAACTAAAATTGGTGGAACTAAAACATTGTTAACTTGATATCATTTTAACAACATTATTAAGCAATCTGATTGGAGAATTTTAAAATTAAAAATTCTCTAACCTGGTGGTTAGCTAACCGCATTGTTAACTCGATCACAAACCGAACTTAGCTTTATGCAACAGGATCTTGGAGCACATAGATTATAAATACACAATCTATGTTCTCTAAGATCTCTTCTCTAATCATCCAAATAGTAACCAAAAACTATGTCTTCAAAACAATTAGAGAACCAATTTCAAAACATTTACACCAATTTAAACGACCTTCTACGCTTCCAATGTCAATAACCTTCACTTGCATACAACACAATAAAACAACAATTGATAACGTCGGGACTTGTTGTGATAACAACACTATCTAATCAATTTCGCCTTTACAGTCCTTGTCAAAGGTCGCAACTCGTCTACTCACCCACATTGGATCGGGATGCTCTGCCAGCTCGGTCACCTGTTTCCTGATCGTCTCCCGGTCCTTCTCGAAGGACCGTTCGAGGAAAACAAACTCGGAAAACTTCCAACACCATCCGAGCACGGGCATGTACTGTATCGCTTTCTTGGCGTACGCCTTGCAGTTCTACGGGAGTTTCTAATTAGAATAGACGACAGCGCCGATAGCACGAACGCCACTCACCCCTAGCATGTGTATCCTGTCGCACAGCATCCAACCTATCAGCCAGTCGATCTCGTTACTATGGTTCATCACGCAGTACGCGTGCTCTTTGCCCCAGTATTTATCGAAATCGTGGCGATCTATGTATAATACTAAATCCGTCCCTGACCACCAATCGCACATAAATACTAATTCTAAAAAGAAAAGTACAATTTTTAAATTATTTATAGCTGCTGATACCGCTGTTATTGTTTTTTTATGCGAAAGAATTTAACCAAAAACTATTTATAAAACATTTAATTGAGAGTAAAGATTAGACGATAAAATTTTGTAAATATTGTTATTTTCAGTAATAATTCGGTCAGTGTAATGTTTTAACCGATTATCTGTGGTAAATACACACTGTTTATCTTTGTCTGAATGATTTATTTTTTGATTTTGAAAATTATAAACTAACAGAAAAAATTTTAAAAAAACTTATAAAGATCCTAGTAACAATCAAATGTTGGATAAGTGTTATATAAGTGGATTAGTATTATATAATGTTTCGAGGGGAAACCTTTTGTCAACCGAAACAATAAAATAGAATCACTTATCAGCACTTCTACAAAATTATCTGATCTTATTTCAAAATACAGGTTGTAGGTACTGTATGATACAATATATTTCATATGTTTCCCATATGTTATTAGTTATATTTCATATGTTTTTCATATGTTTCTCATTTGTTATTAGCATGAGAAATGTCATGCTTTAAAAAGGTGTAATAAAAGGTGTAATAAAGTTGAGTATCATCAAAAAACGGATTCGCAATACAAAGTATTCTTGTATTGTCGAAATTCACTGAATTTTTAAGGTTTCCATGCAACAGATGCCCAAAACAGAACTCTTGGTACTAGTAGTTTCAAATTTGGAAAACAGAATATCAAAGAGTTCACAAATAAGATCCTCAAAAATGGGCACGGTTGCAATTAATAGGAAAAAAACGTGGAAATTATTTCAATTTTTTATTTTTCTTCTTGAGTTTAAGAAGAAAAAAACGGATACGCAATACAAAGTATTGTTGTATCGTCGAAATTCGATGAATTTTTAAGGTTTCCATGTAACAGAAATTTGGAAAACAGAATATTAAGGAGTCCAAATAAAATGTTCACCCAGAGAATCAACGAAAATAGGCAAAGTTTCAATTGAATTTTTGTGGACAATTATTGTGAAAAAAAGTGGAAATTAATTGAATTTTTGTTTTTCTTCTGTCGAGAAAACAAATTTAAATAAGAAGGTTTGACTGCCAATTCATCCTGACCAGGAACAAAATTCATGCTTGGACGAGATCCAAATTCGAAATACAAAATATTAAAGTCACGGCAAATGATTTTTGTCCAGAAACTTCGCAGAAACAAACACGTCTTCAATCCCCATTGACATTGTATGGACTTTTAATGTTTCTCCTACGAAAGCTCATTTTTCATCTCCCCAAAATTTACCGTCCAATAAGATTGCGGCACTCCGAGTCGGATGATATCCATTTGTTTAATTTTCATTGAAATTTTGTGAATTTCTGCCCAAGGAAACTAAAAAGTTATTCTTCAAAGATGTTGGCTTTACACACAACCAAATTTGGAGCATAACCGAGGAAATTGTTCGTCAAGAAGTGTTCAAGTTAAAATGTATTTAAATAACTTGACAATAAAAATGATCTGAATTTTTGTTTTTGTTCTCGAGAAAACAAATTTACATAAAGAAGGTTTGACTGCCAAGTCATCCTGACCAGGAACAGAATTCATGGTTGGACGAGATCCAAATTCGACATACAAAATATTAAAGTCACGGCAAATGATTTCCGTCCAGAAAATTCGCAGAAACGGACACGTCTTCAATCCCTATTGAAATTGTATGGATTTTTGATGTTTCTCCTATAAAAGCTCATTTTTCATCTCCCCAAAATTTACTGTCCAATAAGATTGTGAAACACTGAGTCCGATAATATCCATTTGTTTAATTTTCATTGAAATTTTATGAATTTCTGCCCAAGGAAACTAAAAAGTTATTCTTCAAAGATGTTGGCTTTACACACGACAAAATTTGGAGAATAACCGCGGAAATTGTTCGTCAAGAAGTGTACGAGTTAAAATGTAGTTAAACATGTTGACAATAAAAATTATCTGAATTTTTGTTTTTGTTTTCGAGAAAACAAATTTACATTAAGGAGGTTTGACTGCCAATTCATCCTGACCACGAACAAAATTCATGGTTGGACGAGATCCAAATCCGAAATACAAAATATTAAAGTCACGGCAAATGATTTCTGTCCAGAAAATTCCAATAAGATTTCGGCACACCGTGTTGAATGATATCCATTTGTTTAATTTTTATTGAAATTTCAGTTTTCACTTTTGCTAGGATAAAAAAATATACAGCGAGGCTGAAAATATACTGCATTATTCTGTCACTTTTTTAATTTAAAATCTGTGTACAATGTTGACGAAAAAATCAATGAATTTGTAGTATTGATTTGAAAGAAAAAAAATTGGCAATTTCTCAACTTAACATCACCCTTATAAAAATCGTTTCAGCATTAAAATTATGTGTTATGTAAACGCTTGGTGCATAAATAATAAAATTAATTATACACATCAGCAGCAAAACCTTTAATTTTACAATTATACCAGCATTTATAAATGGCAAATATAATAAGAGAAAGTATTGATGGATCAACGCAATATTCAATTCGCTGATAATTTTAAATTAAAAAAATATATTTAAATTCTAGCATCACAAATAATTTTAAGAATAAATCAAAAACATTGTACAAACCGGCAGTCAACGCATCAAAAAACATCTACTTCAAAAATTATGTATAGGAAATGATAACTATTTCATTTACAGCCTCAAATTTAGAATGTGAAAAATAGGATAACGATAAGTAATACTTACGTGAGTATATCGTAAAACAACAATACCAATTAACTTTCCGATATAGCCTCTTGTTGATCTTGTGTAACGTTAAATATAAAATACATTGTACAAAATTAACTATAATCCCTGATGTAAAAAATGTTATGGCGAAACATAGTTGTATTAATCGAGAACGTTTCAACATCTGTAGCCTCTTCATGTTCATCATACCGGTGCCTTCCTGCAATTGAACGAAACTAGAGACAGTCCCATTTAGTTGTAGTCTTATAATAGTCGTTGATAACGATTGTGTTTTAACCACTTTTAGATTATTGATTGATATGTCCTCTATTAAATAGGTTAGAATAGCTAAAGGATAACAAAAAAAGTGTACTTTTCAAACACTCACTGTATTACGTATTTCGTTTTTATGTCCTAATGGTTTGTGCTTAATCTTTAGTGCGTATTGCTGAGTGCATTTTATATTCGCATAGTTGAGGGTTAAAGGTACAACTGTCACTTTGACAGCGTTAATGCATTTTTTTACGCCATTATACAGTGGCTCAAATTACATTACGTAAAAGTTTCATTTCTGATTAATCATTTCTGATCCCAATAAATACAACATTTTTATTTACAACATTATCAAATTTTTATCAAACTGAACAAAAATGTTTTCGTAAACAATTTAAATTGACAACTCTTCAAGCTGTCTGCAAACGGAACATTTCCGGAACTTCACTAGTTAGGCAACCAAATATACAATTGCTGATATAGGATAACTGAAATTTCTTTCAGTATTACATTTTTCAGACAGTAATAAAAAAAATTATGAACTTAATTCTTTCGCCTAATTTATTATTTTATAAAATGAATACCAATGCATTATTATAAATTGAAACCGTCACAATAAACCCTGTTTTTAAAGGTTATTTTGAATTTTCAACACTATAATTACAGAACTCTATTAAATTTTGTAGTCGAGTTTGCAAATCAATATTTGTGAACTGATAAGAACTTTGTGGAATCTTGATGGAATATTTCGACACTTGTTTCCTAAATTTACACGGTTTAAATTTAATACTGCGATTATAGATAATATTTTCGTTTCTTTCAAAAAGAAAGTAATCAGTTAAAACAGTTCAAAATATTGAAAAAGTACATTCTGAATTGAAAAAACGCCTTAATTATATTAATTGCTGTCATATATTAATTGAAAAAAAAATTGATATCATATCAAAGGTTAATTGGATCTATATTTGAGAGAAGTAAACAAAACCAAAGGTTAAGTTGTTTCAAAAAATGTGATTTGATTATATTCGAGTGCACTTTGTGAACTCAATTAGTTATAGAATACTGTAAGTTTTACATAAAGTGCAAGAAGCTAATTATTTTATAAAACCAAGATTAATTAATTATATACCTCTTGTGTAACATTCTTCTACAATATAAAACAAGCTATAATTATACAAGCGTTTATAATTCACAATAAATTGTAATAAGTCAATCTACATTTCATAACGAACTTACACCTTAATCTATAATTACTATTGTATTTATTTTATCATAGAAATATAAAAGTGTATGGGAGAACAGTATAAATCGAAAAGATCAGCATATTAAAAAGAAAATCTGCTAAATTAAATGTAATGGAATTATATCTTAAACAATTCAATAAATATGAAACTATCATAAAGTATGTAATGACTACTAAAAACTATTGTCGTTGGAAACAATGTTTACAATTAATTTAAAAGTAACAAATTGCTGTTACATATAGGTATAGCAAGTTGCAAAGTGTTTTGTAACCGTGCATAATACGCATTTAATGAATAAATTTTATTTTCTGTATTGAGTATCTGAAAATAAAACAGATTTATTAAGATTATTTGCAATTTTTCTTTTTGTATCCTGGTATTAGCTGTTAAATTGTATTTTGGGCAGCTACATTTCAAACAAAAAGCCAATTTTTTACTGGTTATTTAATTTTATATTGCAGCATTAAAGTGCGTAATACATATAAGAGAATAAAGTTATTTTCTAAAAAATAATCTCACTTACGAATGTGCCTTTTTGAGTATAATTTCACTAGTAAACAATGGGAAAATCCTTCGTCGATAATAAATTCGTAGCTATGAAAATTCGCCAAAAACATTTACCTAACTTACAAACAAAATCACATACACATTAACTCTTTACGGTGCTATCACAAATAATATCATTTTTCACGTCTTCACTGCACGACGAGTAGGGTTAAAGTGTCCCTGCATAATTTTATTTTTTATATCGATGGCATTTCATCGGTGGAATTAATTGATAAGCCATCTTCGAATAGTTCAAAGTACATAAGTCGTGTCACTATTGTGCATTGTGTATTAGGTAGCCTTTATAAATGGGTATTTTAATTTGATTTTGAATCACTTTCGTGTGTTTAAGTTGTGTACTTTGTTATATACTACAATAATGGAAAATATTTTTAAGGATTACCTAGTATCATTACTCAAAGGTAGATAAAAATGAATCAGTTTTATCAGCCTTATCTATATCTGATACAATCAAAATTTGTTTTTTTTGTGACTTATGTTTATATAAGATATACAAAAAGATACGATTTGCAACTAAATTTTGGGAAAATAGTTATTAATTTATTTTTTCTTAAGCTTACACGTAAGCTTACATGTTTCTAAGATTATTCAAACTATACTTTTGCAGCACTTTGGTGATGTGAGGGGTTTGGTTTTTTTAAATTTTATTATTTATTTTACGATCTACATAAGGCAATTTGGGCAAAGGTTAATAACCTTTTATTTAATATGCTCCCATGATGAGACGAAAGTTGATGTATATTTAGGTCAATAACACGCTGAGTTTGGTAAAGCGTCCTTAAGTGACTCTTGCCGCATGCGTGTTAATTTACTGTTAATTACCGTCGGAATGTTTTCGCAAAGATTGTCAAATAATTCGCCATAGATAACTTTTAAGAAAAGAATCGCTGTGTTGATTGCGCAGCTTGAAGTGCGTATTGTTCTAGCAAGTCTTCGAATTTTCAAAGAGTGCTGTTCTCATGGGTGTTCTTGCAATAATGAACTAGTAGCAAAGTAAAAATTCTATCGTAAGCGCATAATAGAACAATTTCTAACTTCCAGAAAGTTCGCAAGTGAATTATTAAACAGATATTAAACGTATCCGGCGGAAGGAAGGAAATTGTGGAAAGGTAGCTATCGCATCGATAAAAATAATTCATTTTTCTTGCTACATCCGATTTGTCACTTTCTATGATAAGGTATCGTTAGACAACACTTTCTATTATGTAGCAATTCTGTCGTATGGGAACATAAAGGCTGTTGGTGAGAAAAAATTGGAACAAAACGCTATCGATTTTATCCGGTCTTTGTCTTCTTTTATTTCTTAGGTGGTGTCTTTATTACATGAGTACTATAGTCATAATCATAGTCATAGTAATTTATTGCATAATAATAACATAATACGGCAAAACGTCAGGTTACAAATTTAAATATATTATTCAGAGGATAAAGATAAATTTTTACTAAATAATATGGCAGCATAATTGAATGTACAAATCTTAATTTGGAGTTAAAAGTAACAACGTTTTAGAAATTAGAAGACTGTGCTTGTTGAAAACAAAAATATCCTAAGATTTATCTATTGGAATTGGGGCACCACAGATGCCAAATGGTGAAAATTCGAAAAAGAAAAATATGATGATGAATGTATATCTCAAAAAGAAAAATAATGTATACTACAAATTATGAAGAAATAATGCCGAACAGAAGATCCGAACGTTTTATCGTAATGCATTTCAAGGTAATCGAACTTAAAATGTCAATGGTGCGCCACAGTATATTATTTATTTTAATTATTTTTTAATTAGTATTAGTAAAGACAGAGGAACAAATTGTATTTTCGCTCCTCTATCTTTATTAACGTTTTCAAGGATCAAGAAGAATATTTCGCTTTAAAACCGCAAAACTCACTGTGCGTTCGAAGCGAAAGGATTAACAAAAAAAAAACTTCGACAAAAGTTTATTATACCAATTCAAAACAGGAAGTTATGCAGTCAGCATCCTGTATGCGTTGTGGATAATTAAGGTTGTGAATAATTTATGTATTTACAGTTATATTGACAGTATAAACTCAGATTTACTCATGTTGTTACTCCAGTTATAATACCAGAAAGGATTGTCATATATGTCGTTGAAATGAGGATGGGCAGGATGTGGTGGGTATTATCACAAATAAGATTTCAGAGCATTGTAGGGCAATCAAGACTACTACCTATAAATACATCAATACATAGAAATTACAATTAGTGAATACATAAATACAATTTTCCTACAATTCCAAAAATAATAATTTGCAAAAGCTTTATTACAAAAGATCTGTCTTTCGGAAAAGTTAGGTTGATTGCTAGTTTTTTACGGTAATTTTCGAAAAACTGTAGCAATGATAATCACAAAACTAAATAAATTTATTCCCTGGGGTAAATATACCCCAGGGAGAGAATTTCTACAATAAACAAAAAAATCAATGTCAAAGTACTATTTTAAACCATGACGAGTTATCAAGTCAAAGTTTTGTAATTTTGAGGAGGTTTTTACAAAATTCTTTCCTGCTGCCATACAGCTTGAGTTATGCAGAAAAAATCTAATAATTTGTTGGAAATTGCTTACGGTTGTATAACTTTTTCTAGGTATAAAAAGTTGACAAGAATAGAAAGTACTGTTCAAGAACACCTTGTATATCATTACATTTTTGGGTTCCTTATAGAATTTATGGAATTTATAGAATATATTTATTATTAGTTTAAGAGTTATTCGACATTTAAAGTAAAAAAAATAAATATGTATTTTTTAAATACAAAGTTGGCCTGGAGTTCCAAGAGTTTTTTGCATTTTTTTCATAACCATTTTACTAATTTTATTCACGTTAACCTGGGTTACTCTCAACTCAAAGCATACTTATTCCTTTGTCTGCATTTTTTCTCAATTGTCTCGATTAAACAATTACAAGCCGCCCATTTGCATATCACCTGTTTTTGCTCTTTTCCCGTGTGCGTTTATACCTTCGCAACCGTTAATCACTTCTCGATAGGTAGCCACAATCTGCGCTGAGAGTGAAAGTGTTTGATCGGGTCAACTGCAGGCGCCTTACAGACGTCGCGTTTAAAGTCCATTTTCGCCGGTGCCGACAAAAAAACCGACGTCCGAGATTGGGAAACGCCCAGGAGTTGGATGGATGTAAGGCATCCTTCCCAAGCCGGCGACAATGATATGGAGGGAAGGCGACTCTTATGCAACCCGTTTATATACGCAATTTCAGTCCTTTTTCGCTTATTTACACTTTGCTAGTCGTGGTGCGCAAGTTTGCCTTTGTCGTCATTATCATTTTGTCCGTATTCCAGGGAGACATGGATAAGGTGGTGAGATGTGTGTTTGTTGTCTTCGTCTGCTTGAGTGTGACCTCTTCAAATGCACAGGTAATTCAATAATAAAAGAATCGAATTGTAGAATTGAGAAAACTGATTGCTTCTTAAGAAATTCAAATAAACTTAATACAGTTTGGTCCAAATCTGGTACAAAACTTAAGATGTGTCATTTCATCTTTTGAAACAAACTTGAAAACGCATCATTTAGTTTTGGTTGGAGATCTTCATCTTGGTTAGTTAAAAAGTTAACAGGAAGGAGAACCATCCGCACTGTAGGTATAGTTGCAGTGCGCATTAGTGGTTTCATTTCTTTTGTTATTATAAATTGAAAGTGATTTACAGGTTCAATTTTACAAGGATATAGTGTAGTTAGCGCGAAGGAAATTATATAAAGCTACCACATTGTTTTTCTTTTTTATAATAGACAAATGAATACTAAACCACAGCGTACTGTGCAAGATAATTTCCTGGTTTTCATGAGATGGTATTTTTTTTATTAAACTAACGTACTCAGAGTGATCATATGATATAAAAAGTACTTTGAAATCATTGATGTAACTAGGTATTTATTTTTTCAGACACCTAAATGTAAAGTTCCTCCTTCTGCACCAAAGAACATAGAGAAGGTCATCAATAAGTGCCAAGACGAAATAAGGTTGGCAATTCTATCCGGTAAGTTCTGTGTAATAGCAACGCCACAATCGTAATTTGCCGGTAAACCTCTGGAAATTAAGCAAAATTTCGAAATGGAAAGTTTCGAATGACAAATTTATTGACGATTTTGAAATTCCGAACGTAACGCACGCACGCCAAGAAAAATACTTTGGTAGTTAACTGGTAAACAACCGAGGAGTGGTTTTTAATTAACCCTATAATTAAAAAACCATTAGGTGACAAATAATCGCTATTAAGTAAAATTACCGCAATTAAATATAGAATCTAACACAAAAACTTGGTGGCAATAATAATTATAAGTTTAATTAATATGAAATGGTTCTGAATAACTTGGGCAATTGAGTAATCTTCGATTTCAGAGGCTTTACAAGTATTCAACCTTGAAGACCCGACCACAAACGATGCAAACGCCCCCAAAGACCAAAAAGAACTGAAGGATCCAAAAGCAGTAGTGTCCAGGACCAAACGTCAAGCCTTCACCGAAGAAGAAACCAAAATCGCGGGAGTAAGTGCGGCGTTACGTGAAAATCTTCACTTTCGCGATTGTCCTCCGATGAGACAAGACAATCAGACCGATTACGATATCATAAACACGAAATTTCTCTTTTGGGCTTATTCCGGAAGCTACTCGGTTCGCTAAGTGAAAATGACCGGTATTGTACTCAGATTCGCATTAGAAACTAGTGTGGCGAATTGCTTTTACTTTTCGATTGTTCGGAAATAAATGCTTCGATGAATACGTGTGGAATCCTAAAGTATACTTCAGAAGTCTATTATTTGGCAACATTTTAAAGTCGAAATCTAAACTATCTAAACTCTAAAAGTTCACTTCCAATTTCAATTACAATCTTTTAGGATTACGCCTTTAGGTCATAATTTCTAAATTGTGTTATACTGTACTTTACAGCTGCATAATTTAGAAAGCGAATTTAACCACAGGAATGGCCGCAATATCTGCATAAGGTGCAAATATGATTTGGTCATAGTATTTTTTCATTTTAGACCGTTCCAAAGAAATTTACAACCGAAAGCAACTACACCACAAAAAAAATAACATTCAATTCGTTTTGCTTGCACGAAAGGTTAAAGGTTAAAAACTACGGTTTACAAGTTTCTATTATGTAAATCCTTAACTACTTACCCAATTATGTCAATTATTGACACAGAGGAATTATATAATTCCAATTAACACTTTCATTTTTGCTTGACCTACCGACACTAATTTTTACAATCATAAAATTAATTTCCTAAAATTAATTTATTTATTGTCCTAAAATTAATTTATTGCCCTAAAATTAATTTATGTTTTATTACAGTGTCTGCTGCATTGCGTCTACAGGAGAATGGATGCTGTAAGTATCAAAGATTACGTTACTAACGCATTTTTAATAATAATCAAATTTTTTTGTAATAACCAAAATTTTCATTCATTCTAGTTAAACGAGGTTGGTTTTCCAACAATTGAGGGACTAGTCAACTTGTACGCTCAAGGTGTTAAGGATAGAGGATACCTTTTAGCAACACTGCGATCAGTTGCCACTTGCCTAACTGATGCCAAAGCAAAATATGTGCAAACGGTGGAATCTTTGAAAGGTATATGTTTTTGTAAACAGTACTTTTTATATCATATCTATATCCATTTTTTTTTAGAAAATGGCAAGACTTGTGCTGTAGCTTATGACGTTTTCAACTGTGTTTCCGATAGGATTGGCGAATATTGCGGTCAAACACCTTGAAGAAGCGAGAAGGGAAAACTAACTTATTACTAGTGCTTAATTAAGTTGTAATTGGAGTAGAGAGTAACTAATAATTGTATATAAAAGGTGCTCAATATAAGAATAATAACAAAGAATAAAAACTGAAGAAAGAAATTTTTGTATGTCCTTAGAAAGTAAAATTTCAACGCCAAATATATTGCGAGCTTTGAACATCTCGTTTTGATGAAGTATTATTATTACTCGTGAATATGAAAGTTCGTACACCTTTGTCATAATATTTTTTAGGTACATTGTATATAAATGTTTTAAAGATCGTTAATATCCTGTTTATACTTTTAGACATTCGTGTGGTTTAGCTGAGAATGGTTACCAATAAATTGCACTAACAAATTATGTTTTATAAGTTGCATAATTGTAACGTAATTATATAATTTTTGAACAGCATTTTGTTGGAGTACCTAAGCATCGATTGATAAATTTTCCCCCTGGAGATATCCAGGTTACCTTCTGGATTAGTTTGTGTTCAAATAGGTTTCCTCCAATTATTAGACTATTCGTGTTACAGAAGTCAATCAGTCTTTCCCCGTTTTCGTTCCTCTTCCCAACTCCATGTCTTCCCATGACATGACGCAATCCTTCATTTTCATCACCTACTTTGGCGTTCCAGTCTCCCATTAGTAGTTTGATGACTCTCTTGAATTTATTTCGGATCCTCTGCATCACTGTCTGTAGTTCTTCATAGAACTCATATTTACTTTACTTTGATGTCGTATTTGTGGGGGCGTATACATTGATTATTATTAGGTTGTGGTATTTACTTTTGAATCTGGCCCATATGATACGTTCTGATGTTGCTTTCCAGTCTATTAGTGTCGATTTTATATTGTGTTTCAGTATAAAGGCTACTCCTTTGTCCTTTATTGCATTTGCCATTTGCTTTCCGGAGTACGGTAGGTTGCCATTTGTCAGTGGCATTCCACCTGAGCCGTTCAACCTGGTTTTGCTAATTCCCAGTACATCAATTCCGTATCTTTCCATTTCCATTTCAATTTCTTTTGTTTTCGAGATATCATTCCAATTCATTGTTCTTACATTCCAACATGCTGCTTGTAGTGTTTATCTCATGTCTAGTTCTCTTTCGTTGGACGTATTCGCTTTTTTTATTTGGGACACGTTTTGCAACTTTTGGCAATTTTGTCTTAACTACCGTTGCACTTTTCTTATCTTGATCCTCATTCTTGCTTTTTCCACCCTTTTTGACTTTGCCATCCTTCTTAGCTGCCAGATCTAGCTCTAATTGAGTTTTATATGGGGATGCTGTTAAAACGTCCGATGTTTTCGAGTTGGTTCGAGTTTTTTTGGCGGAGGCGGCGAAATCTCAAAGGGCAAGACAAATTTTGAGCAGCTTGCAACCGCTTCAGGTGGAACAGGGAGATTCGTAGTAAGAACTTTAAACTTGTTTTTCTGAAATGATTCTTCCACTTTGCCAGTAGTCTTTGCTTTTGCCAGTTGGGTGCTATCGTTGTCAGCTCTGCTCTTGCATCATGATCCATCAGGGAGGAAGAACTACAGGGCACTGGTCCCGCTGGAGTGGGAAAAACAGCAGTACACGGACTCTCATTGGGGGTCTGTTTCATCTTCTTCTTGACCAGGAATAGAGTTGTCTGCAAGAGTAGTATTTTCAGCCTGTACAGGGTGAAGTGAAGCAGCAATTAAATCTTCCTCGGAGAAAACATTTCTGTTGACAGGGTAAATCCCAGTAACTTTAAAACCGTTCACTGCAATGTCACCTTCAAATACGCATTACCAAACAGTTCCATTATGTCATAAACACCCAAAGGACGAGAGCTATGTCTTAAGAAAGTGCTCACTTCTGGACTCTAGTGGGTTTTCAAAGGGCCCATGAACGTTTTATCTAATGATTGAAATTTATGAGAGGAATCTGGCAGTATGCAAATGATGGGGACATGGTTAGCCCTTCCTATGTTTATGACGTCTATGTTGCAATTGTGCAATTGAGTGGCTGTCTAAAAGTAACGAAACAGGCGATTCTGCAGTAGGTTTTGTTTGATCAATAAAATGTTGAAACCATTTGGTGAAAATGTTAGTTTGCATCCAACCAGATGGATGACATACGGCAATGGATCTTGGTGGAGCACCTCTCATCAGGAGATCGTTCATGTTGTCACCCGTACAGATAATAATTGTTACCAAAAAAGAAAAAGAAACCAAAAAAGAAAGGGGATCTTTCTGCTGTTGTCAAGGATCCTATGTGTTTTTTCCCCTTAAGACCAATCACATGAGGAATTTTGCTTTGGACAACCGACAACCTGGTCTCGTTGACATTGTAGGCACGGTTTAGCGGATATTTATGTTGAGAATGATGTTCCAGTAGGCTTTCGAATAAATAATATAATTTCCATAAATAAATAAAACCAATCTTTGCCTGCCCTATCATCTTTACCAAAAGGATGTGGAATTTGATTAATAATTGCTAGCTGATATGCTAATGTATCATATAACATAAACTATAGACATGTAGTTTATTAGTTGTAAAACTTTGGTTATTGTAGTTTTACATCACTATCTGGGAATATCATTCGCATCTAAAATTTGTTACTTTTGATTTTTAATGGTGAGATTTTGATATATGTATCTTTGTAAATGTATTTAGATATCGTTTGGCTTCAGGTATTATTTTAGATAATGATGTGATGTCCTAGAATGATGAGGTGTTGTATTTTATGTAATTTATACCCCTTTTTTTCAGTTTACTCACTTTTTGCCTTTTGCGAATACATCGTTGTGTTAACGAACATGGCCTTCCACATGACGGCAGCTTTAGATTTTAAAAATAGACACCTCCACGTTTATAAATGTGGAGTATGCCTTTCGCCCAGATAACAAATGATTATATAGGTGTAGGTTAACTTTTCAGTTCGGTAAGGTTTGGTTCGGTATTTGGAATCACCACTAGAAGTACCTGCTATCTATATTATAGATTAACGTTATTGGTTTTGTAAACTTTTTTATTTTCATCACTTTTTATCTTAAGTTTTCGGTTTTATTTATTACACAGCCGGTTTTTAGGAAAACTAGTCCACGACGTATTTTAAGCGTAAATATAATGATGAACTGTTATTGAATTATAAATATTGTTGAACATATCATAATGTACAAAGGTCCAAAAAAAGAAAAACGAAATGTGTAAAGTGCTTTACTATAATTATTAAAACATTTTAACGTGGTTTATTGATATTGAGAAAGTGTATATACGCTTAGGGAATACAGGGTGTTTCAAATTCGTGTACAACCGTTAGTTTAATGTTTACTTATCGATTTTAAAACACCTTGTAGTGATTCTAAGCTATGTCCAAAACTTTATACTTTGTTATTGTAAATGAGTTGGAAGGTTTAAATAGATTTTATAGAGTTGGAGTTACGGTAATCAATATAACCAAAATTGACTGAACTATACTTAATTCCAAAACGTGATTTTTTCATATAAATTTGGGTTAGTATACATAGCTTTGGTATTACTGCACAAATATGAATTTATAAAATTATATAGTGCACAGAAATATGTAATGGGTGTATGAAAGCGATGAAGTATTTTTAAATCTAAAATAGGTATTCATGGAGATAACGTACGAAAGGTTAGTTCTGTTGATAGTGATGTCCGGTTTGTATATATTGAAATATTTTTAATATCAAAAGAGTATTTTATGTGTGAATGTATAAAAGAAACTAATTTTTTATCATTTGCCATATACGACAATGTTTTAACAATATCTGTGATTGTATTAAACCACTTTGGTATATTTAAAGGTACAACTAGTTAATAAACAAAATATTTTTAAATTTTGCAGTTTTTATTTCTTGTCGTTTAGATTATGCTGACATTAATTTCGGATTAAGCCCAGGATTGGGGAGAGGTTAATCAAAAAATAAAAAAAATGATAAATACGTAAAAATATGTTTATTTCTTTGATTTATAGCTTAAAATTACTTTCTAGCTTATCGGCGACCATTTTGGCAATAGCTAGTGAGCTGGTGGCACCCGGAGAGGGTGCATTTCTACAATGCAAAATTCTTTGTCCCAATTTTCCAGATCCCATATCGAAGAAGAAATCGTCGACCAAATTGCCCTGCGCATCCAACGCTTGCGCCCTCACTCCTGTAGGGCCCCTCGTTACATCCGATACCGTGACCCCAGGTATAAATTTTTGTAGCATCTTCACTTGTCTCGCGATAAATATAGAACGAATCATTTCGTCGACACCAGCCATGACGTACTTGGTAGCTAATTTACGGAAACCAGAGTAGCTTAATGAGTCATAAAGGTCGGCCAAGTTAATATCGGACCATTTGTAACCTTCTCGTTTAAAGGCTAAAACGGCGTTCGGGCCTAACCAGACATCTCCATTCATTTTCGGTGTAAAATGAACCCCCAAAAACGGAAAGCTAGGATCAGGTACTGGATAAATATTACCCTTGACAATATTAGCTTTCGACTTCTTCAGAAGCAGGTATTCCCCACGAAAAGGTACAATTTTCGGAGTTGGGTCGCATCCGGACATTTTCGCTAATCTATCGGAAAATAATCCACCACAAGTTAATACATATTTGGCTTTTATTGATCTGCCGTCCGTAGAATGTATTTTTACAGGATGTTTGGAATCTTCAGTCTGTTCGTAAAACTGGTTTACATTAAAATTTAAATGTATATCGCCTCCGTTCGTCTTAAAGTCATTCCCAAATTCCTCTGTGACCACTCCATAGTCAACTATTCCAGTAGACGGGGACCAGATTGCTTTAAGCCCTCTACAATGGGGTTCTATCTCCTGAATTGTGTTTCCGTGCACTATCTCAACTTTCTCCACTTTGTTCTTTAGCGCTCTATCGTAAAGAACGTCCAGTCTCTTTACTTCCTTTTCATCGGTTGCCACTATTAGCTTACCTACGCGTTTATAAGGTATTTGTTTTTTCTCCAAGTATTCGTACATTAGGTGCATTCCTTCGACGCACAGTTTTGCTTTTAAAGATCCAGGAGTGTAATAGATGCCTGCATGTACTACACCGCTGTTGTGCCCGGTCTGATGGAATCCTAATGTAGATTCCTTCTCGACCACTGCCATGCGAAGGCTTGGGTGTCTGTTTTTCAGTTCTCTAGCAGTGCTGACACCGACTATACCTCCTCCGACTATTACCACATCATAGTCACTTGTACTGAAATACAATAACAAAGACTTTGTTCACATCAGTTTCTCTCGGCTGCAAATATGAGTTGTATTCTGTATTGTAGAATACAATTACAAGTTTGTAGTTCAAAATTTATTTCATCTCAATTATATCTAAAACACATTAAAAAGCTGCATAATTTATTAACAAGGCAGTCAAGGTTTTTATTTTTGTCCTGATAACAGTATATAATTTTTATAACGAAATATTATCTACTTGATAGTTAGATAATTATGGAAGTTACAAATAATGTTACTTCATAGTTATGAAATTACTCAATTGTCGCCTGTCGACAATTATGGCAGATAAGTAACCAACAACAGTGGTTTAAATTTCCCGCTTAATCGATACCACTTACGTTGAGGAAGAAACGGCGGAAGCTAAGCTGCGCACTTGATGGGTATGTATTGTTTTGTATAACTTCAAATAGCACTTCGACATTTTGGTAGCAGAAGTAAAAGCAACCTTATCCCCTGAACCCTGGCGGCATACTGACCATTTGCGTAAGTTAGGTGCAATTAGTCGACCTTGACGTTATCGTCAGCCACTAATTCCTCACGTTAATTACATTTCATTTCTTCATATGTTGAATACATGTAGCTCCATAAAGCGGAAGTTTGGGGGAACTGCACAGTTCAGCAGTTGTCCGCTAGATGGCGCTGATTAACGTTAGGTTTGCGTCTCTGCTAAATTTGGACGGGGTGGTTTGCATCTTGGCTTAGTACGGCGCCGTCTGGCGGAAGTTTGGTGAACTGTAGCGGTTGTCCGTTGGATGGTACTGATTAGCTTGAGGTTTGCGTCTGTGCTAAATTTGTACGCGGCGGTTTGCAACTTGGCTTAGTATGGCTCCATCTGGCGGAAGTTTGGTGAACTGTACAGTTCAGCGGTTTTCCGTCAGATGGCGCTGATTAGCGTGTG
>JAWQRJ010000837.1:0-18154 GCA_033557515.1 Diorygopyx duplodentatus | reverse complement strand
GGAAGAGGGGGGCCTATACCATGGCCTGCACGTTCTCCTGACATGTCGCCAATGGACTTTTTCTTTTGGGGTTGCCTTAAATCTCGTGTGTATAATAATGGTAAGCCAGATACGCGAGAAGATTTGACAGCCGGAATAGTTGAGGCAGTAGATTCTTTGCGAAATGAACTTGCATGCGTCTGTGGTCAAATGTATATTTAATTAAATCGATCATAAATTCGATAAGACACCCAAAAACACAATAATATACAGAGTGTTTAAAGTGAAGTTGCGTGACGTCTAGAATGAATGGAACACCCTGTATATGTAAATGAAACACTTCTAGACGAAAACTGAAACAACGCAAGTTTTGAATGATTAGAAATAGGAGATGTGGTGTTAACAGACGGACAATGTCAAAAAATATCATTAGTGTGAGAATAACATAATTCGCCAAGATACATCAATATCTCACCATCAAAATTTTGGACCGAATGCAATAGGTACTTTGTCTTTATATCTTTAGGGTAAGAGAAAGTAAAAATGTTGATACACCTAAATAGAGTTGAAATTATTCAGGCAAATGATAACAGAAATAATTATCTCGGAAGAAAAAACACAGACAAGGACAAAAAAATCAAGAAAGACTCACAACAGAGTCTGTCCGTCTAATAAGTACCGCTGCAGTGCAGATTTCAATAAAAAACATTTTTTTTTGAGAGGTTAAAGTCAATTTTAATCGGGTTCAATTTTAAATATATAAAAGAACAAATTATACTCTTCCGATTATGTGTTATGCTTAGAAAATATATCCTACATGTTTCGTGCGCTTCCACACATCTTCAGGGACGGCTACAATTTTTTTAAAATTATGTGATTAGTATTATTGTGTAGATTTATAGGCTATTTACTCGTCAATTTGTGAGTTGGTTATGTTAAAATCATTAAAAACTTTTTTGTCAAGGTTGGTTTGGTAATTACAAGGTATTGTGTTGATATGATGTCTTTTAGATTGTGTGTGTTTTTTATTTCGATTTTATCTATTGAAAAAGAAAGTGTGTAACATTTTGAAACCTATATGAATGATTTATCGTTTGTTAAGTTACCTGTATTGGTGTTTTTATTGCAGTGGTGGGCATATGCGTTTAAGTAGTTTGTGTTGTTACCTATGTTATTTTGGTCAGTTTATAAAATTTTCTTGCAATGTGTTTGTCGTGCTATGGCCATCTTGTGAATAGTATGTGATTATGTGTGGGTCGTGCGCGATTCTGTGTTGGTCGTTATGGTAACGCGTAGGATACGTTCCATTATAAAGTGTTTGGTGGCTAAAGTTATTATAAATATATGGGGTACGCTATGGTGTGTTATAAATGTTTAATGTTTGTTGGAAAGTGTTATGTTGTTTTGTATTGTATTATATAGTATATGGATTTTGTAAGTAGATGAATATTGGACGTCTTTGTTTATTTGTTCATTAAGGCATTCTACGCCTGTTGTGGTGTTTTTGACTTTTTTACATAGAATATACGAAACATACTATGTTTCGTATGTTTAGAGTTTCGTGCCTTTGTAAATGTGTTTCAAAATTGTGGCGTTTTTGTGAGTGTCGAAATTGTGTCAGTATGTCAGAAAGTGTTTGCCAAATGCGGAGTGTATGTTGTGTTATTTTATGTTATTTTATTCTTGTGTGAGATTTTCTTCCTGTTTCTCCGATGTAAACTGCTCCACATGTATCGCACTCGAGTTGGTATACACCGCTCTTGTATGTGGTATGTATTATATATTTAGTGTTTATAAGTTTATTAGCTATGGTATTTTGTGATATAAATGTTGCTTTAATGTTGAACCTTTTTAATGTTTTCTGCGGTTTTTTAGATGTGCTTTATCTTGAAATGTAAAAAAAATTGATGGACGTTAGTTATTTGTTGTGGGTGTGTGTCAGATGTTGTTAATGTTGTATCATGTGCTATTCTGTATTTAAAATATGTGCAGATGGATCATTCCATAGGGTACTTAAACTAATAAAAATAGGAATTATGATAAATATTGGTGTAACGCGGGGGAAATTTAAGTTCCAAATCAGTTTGTGAATGAGTATTTAGACCATGGGAGGATACAAATTCATATCTAATAAGTAGCAAAGTGAATATGTGAGTATAATTAAAAAAAAACATAGTCAGTAATCTAAAAACTCGTCTGTTTCTCATGGTTAATAACCCCAGTTCATTCCTAAATAGAGTTACATGATAAAATCCGTCACATTGATATATAAAACGAGAAGAAAGGGCTGGAAGTTGCTAAACGAAGCTTTTGGTTAAAAAAGGGGCGGCACCGAAAACAATAATACTTTACTTTATTGTGAACAAATCCCTATATACAAAAAATAATATTAACAGTAATTTAACTTAAAAAATATTACAGAAGACTTTACACAATCTTATGGCAGAATTCAGTCATAACCGTGCTTCCATTCTGCCATATTAAACACAAACATAATTCTCAACGAAAAGAGACTAACCAAATAAAAACCAAACCAGAAAACAACTAAAAAAACGGATTTCTCCCTCCGGTCCGAAAAACCCTCGGTTGAAAAACGGTTGCTTCACCATTCATTCATTCATTCATTCTCTTCTCATTTAGAAGTATTTAAGTTTAGTCCAAATTGTTGCGATCAGGTAAATATGTTATTAAGATCAATCAACGTACAACAAAATATTGTACAGCTTACCACCTTTCAGCACTTTGTATTAATATTTTTCAGTACAAAAATCGAAACAATATTTGTACAAAACATATTGTATCACGACCAGAAAGTGGTTTTCCGGCCCTCAAGAAATGACCATACTCCCTTTGAATGACCCTTTCCTTTGACCAGGAAAACATTCACCTTCTCCAACCCTAACTACTGCAAACCCAACCCAACCGAATCCAACCATACTAACTACTGCAAACAAGTGTCAGAACAAGTCAGCGCAAGTGTCAGAACCCCCATAATTTTTAACACCAGAAGTTCAGAAACAGAATTTCTTTATTTAGTGTCATTGGGCTTGAATGAATAATCAACATATATGAGATCCATTCACTGGCGCTACAACTGTCCTAAAATCCAACAGACCCGGTGTCTGTTGTTCTCCACACTCTGTAATTCATGGTAATTTTTTAACAAACTTTAGTACTAAACACTTTACAAAATCATTAATTTTTCTTTAAAATCGACGATCTCCTTGCGAATTCTAATAGTTGGAATTCCAATAATTCCAATAATAATAAGTAGTGTACCTTCATTTTCCCAGTAATTCTAATTCTTCTTCAGCCTGAAAATAACTACATTTTGGCATTCACACGGAAAAGTAGTTTCCTAACCGTTCTCTGATATTTTTGTGATCACAAATTTCATTTATACATTTCCAGATACAGTGAGCACCTACATGCCGCTGGCTTTTCGTAAAGCATATTAACACATTCATATCGTAGTACAGGATTAAGTCATTATTATGCCAGTATAATAATGAATGCTTTATTACACTAACATAGTTATATGTTCTTACATTATAATTTATAATACTTACGTCATGTATATCGATTCCGTGATTTAACGACCACATAGTCTGGAAGTAATCTTGCATCCGTTGCTTCAACTCCTTGGGAATTTGGTGCAGCGTAAGGAAGTCTTTGAGGTCACGCCACTTGATCTGGTACATGGACCGCCTGGAATACATCCTCTGGATGATGGCAGTCACGTTTCCAAACACGACGGCGTGCATCAGCGCTGCAACAAAATCCACGGAAACCGGTCACATTTTTCCCTTTCTCGCACCAATTAGTTTTCCACGACGGGGGGTCTCCTATTTCACGAGAGACCGTAACATTTGCAAATGGGAACGACTGCTGGTAAAGCCGGAGAACTTACGAGAAGAGGTTTCGAAAAACGTAATTATAACTTCGCGATTGTTGGAGCGCCTTTTGTCATCAAGGGGTACAATACACACAAAGAGGAAAAATGTGAATAAAAGTTTTGCCCCTCGGGAGACCTTAATTAAGATGGAAAATGCGATGATGCTGGTTTTGTAGGTGTTTATTGAGGTCGCGTTACAAGGGAAGAATAGAAATGTTGTAAAAATTATGTAATTACTTAATTACTTACGCCCAACTTCCTTTTTTTTATATTTTAAGATTTGATATTTTGAAATTTAAATTATGTAGTATATGTACCCTTACATAGGCTATCCCAAAAGAAAATGTGAAATATAAAAAATACAATCATGGATGCAAGTGAGACTGTTATGGTCAATTTGCAAAGGAGTGTATAGTGCAATATCCACGGATAAAAGAAAATTAAAATGTCATTGTGTACACTACTACAATGAAACCTTCTATACGAGATCGAAACCGGAACAGTCTAAAAAGTCTCAAGGTAACCGCACAGATTACGATAATGCGAATTTCTATTATGTTTGCGATGCGAATTAGCTATTAGCTTTTGTTGATTCTATTAGCATTACTATTCCCTATTTCACCTAAATGTGTTTTAAAGTCCAATATATGGGGAAGCAGCATACCAAGCATGTAATAACCGTTAACATACACAAGTAATATCAAAATTTGTTTTGTAAGAATATAATTGTTAACTATAACATTCTTATAACCTCAATACTTGCAACCTTAATCACACAATTCTTTCGTGATGGCTCAAATTCTTGTAAGCATAAAAATATGTCAGGTCCATATTCGCAAGCGGCGCTCTTCGCTAAGGTAAATTAGAATGCGCTCTTCGTAGTATGCTGTGAGTCTCCCATAGTTAATTGAGGCACCTCAGCCGCCGCCGGTGTAACCAGATTATCTTATCATGGGTGCCTTCCGCGAAATTGACTCGTTTTCCGCTGAATTCACTAACGACAGGGATTTAATGGGATTGCTGGGGTTGATAGGGACAGGTTGATCCGAATGGCGTCACTGGAGATATAGTTCTTTTTAAGAAATTCGTTTTCATTCAGATTTTAAAAGGACCAAACAGTAGGCAACATTGTACTTATATCTGCAAAACAACTAACGCAACTAAAGTATCCAAGTTAAGCCTAGTTTGAATAGCGTTGAATAGCGTTAGCGTTGGTGAATACTTGGTGCTCGGTGCTAAATACACAACAGAAGTGTGAGATAACGAGTTGTGTGAAATCATCTTGGTTTTCATGATTAAATTTGGGGCACAATGAAATAATACTTACCTCCTACCAACATCGTACATATGCTGAAAATCTTCTCGTTAGTGGTATTCGCACTAACGTTTCCAAATCCTACACTAGTCAAGCTTGAACACGTGAAGTATAGGGCAGTTACGTAGAGGTCAGTAGGCAGCACAGACGTCACGTTTGTTTTCAGTCTATCTGCTAAGTTATGTATCCACCCTGTGGGACAATTAAGAAGATAGACATTAATTTAAATGAATAATCGTAATTTGTTTAATTAAATGTACAGGATGATTCACATTTGGTCCTTCAGCATTGGGATCCCGTTTATTTGAAGAGATAGAGGACAGGTTTAAAAGCGCTTAAAAAGTTCCTTCAGAAATGTTAAATCAGTTTTCAAATCCGAGCAAAGACAAAAATTTAATTTAGAGCAGACCTCCTGAGGAGGAAAATTTAGTTACAAAATTTAACTAACTAGAAATGGAGGTTCATTACCAAAAATCCATTCCCATGTCACCGACCTAATTTCAATTCGGCATTAGTTAGCATCGATCAACTAAAATTGAGCCGCATCGGTACATTCAAACAAAGGGCATTTGCAAATCGTGAATTTTGCGCACCTTTATCCCATACAGGATGCAATTAAAAGGCAAATTTGGCTTTTTACACGCAATTATGTATTGGAGCATCAAAGCTTACAGTTAAGTACTTTGAAGATTGGTGATTTTGTAAACGTATTATTATTTAAGATTTTCGCCAACAATCATCTATCACATCACATTGCTATATGCAAATCTTTGAATGATTGTTTGTTTCATCGTTGGTATAAACCTTAATTAAAAAATAATTAATCAGTGTTTGTAATAATCGATTATATTTATATACTTGTCTGTTTTAATTTTTTCACCTCTTTTTCTGTCATCTCAATTCTCGTTCTCTTTGTTACTTTCAACAACTTCTTCAATTTGTTTCCTAAAATATTTCCGGTAATTAATTCCAGAACGCTGCAGTAATTATACATGCCTGTTGTTATTAAAACTGTTATATTAAAATTATTCCAAAGTTCATACGTGAACTGACGCAGATTTATTTGGCATCTAGTTAATTTACAGCTTCCAAATTGTGAATTCACGGAACATTAACAAACGTCAGGTATAATTACAAAGCTGAAATTGCACAGCTGCATTAACTAACCAGAAACACTACAGTAAAATCTGTATATTTAATGTTTAAAATTGGATTTCAGAACTATCTAGCTACCTTTAGAATAAAATGGAGTTCTATAACACAGACAGGGGAAATATGTTGGTCAGAACGCCAACAGACAAATTTTCATGTTAATCATGGGCGTGCTGCTGGAAGGGCATGCTACATCTAGATGGGCATTAGATGGGCAGCAGATCCTTTGTGGAGTGATTTCGAGTACCAACAAATATGGAGCTATTCCGAGTCCTATATGCATAGGAACGTTTTTGTTTATTTTAGTGAATTTAACATTTGTTCTAAATTCCTACACTTCATGGTAACCATGAAGTGTTAGTTTATGATAAGAAACTTTATTTTGGTAATATTCAACTTACCTAATTCCAAGTCGTTATTTTTCTCGTTCTCGGCTATGACAAACCATATGCAGGCAAGCCAATGCGCCATTAGTGTGAAAGACAACATGAGTAATGTTAAGATCATCGCGCTGTATTGGGCATATCGGTCGATCTTCTGCAACAGTCGCGCTAGTCGAAGTAACCTAGTTAACTTGATGAGATGGATATTGTGTGTAGGAAGCGTTGCTGGTACGGACGTGTTCTGCAAGAAGAAATATGCCGCTTATCCAATTTACAATTAGTTCAAATATTATTAGTAATTTAAAGTGTAACACAGGTAGTCTGTTACTCGTTAATTAACTGATTTGGCCGAAAATTCAATCCCTTTTTACGAAAATTTCTAAGTTAGAATAAGTTTTAAGTATAAGCTTCTTACATCAGTACCATAAAGGGCGTGGAGAAGGTCGAATGGCAGCGCGGCTAGCATGTCCACTATGAACCAGGTTCTAAGATAATTGACTGAGATCGATCTCCAGTCGGAGACCACTTCGCCTTTTTTGTTAACGTACGTTGTGCGAAAATTTAGAACTATATCTGAAATAAAAGAAGAAAAGAAGAAGGTGTTAAAACATTAATTCATTTTATGTTTAGTTTAAAACAAACATTGTGAATACATTAACTGAGGTATAGCATGAATTCTAACAAATGGTTCATGCCTTCTTGAAATACTGTGTTCATGTTATTTCTACCTAATTGCATAAAACATCTGTAAAAATGTCTTTAAAAAATGTACCAAATTACTTAATCCTCTACCGGTGATATAAACGTTGAACGTTATATCACGTTATATTGTAGGTTGGATTTTACATTGAACGAATGAATATATGGAGTTACACAACTTGCACGTAACGCTGAACTAGAATATTGCCTACAGCTCTAATAATGGTACTCCAATGCTTCAGTGGGAAGGTCTCTTAACACAACATTGAAGTCTTTCTCCCGTCATATATTCTTAAGCAAAATCGGAATTAGTTACTAAAGATAATTGACGCCGCACAATATGTCATGGCAGTAGTTCTCTGTACCAGTGGAAACGTTGCCTTTGTTGTTCTACAGTGAGCTGTAGCACAAGATGTAGCCTCTAAGATCTAAAGACAAAACATCTTCGTTGGCGACAACAACGTGTAGCGTTACGTATAGTATTCTTCAGCAAATCATCTAATGAAAGAAGAACAAAATCCAATACTCTCGAGTAGACTAACTGACTGGGAAATGTTTAGAGGAAGATTGAAAAATAGAACTAACCTGAGAACATCACTCAAAACCAGAGATGAAACAAAAGAAAATATCCAGTGTAAACATCTACCCAAAGAAATAAGAGAAATAATGTCAGAAAAACGAAAGATTAGGAAAAAGAAGGACAGAAGAATTAGATAAAAATACTCAAGATCTACGAAGATCAATCCAAGTGATTACACTGCAATTAGTATGTAGACTATAGCGATTAGTATGTAATTCTTCATTATGGAATGATACGAAACGTATTAAACGGCATATTGGGCATGTTTTACTATTAAAGACATAAAACTGGAAATTGATATATCACCGAAGGAAGCGATTAATAAAATTAAAATAAAAATAAATGCAAAAAAGGTATGCTAACAGAATTTATTCTAACGAACTTATTAGCTATCGTGAAATTCACCTCGGTAGTCACATTTATAAAGTAATATCACCAAAACAGATTTTGTTACGAATACAAATTATTAATGAAAATAAACGAAAACTGCTGTTTTATTTTGATAAGTTTGTACAAATAAGTAGTGTCGTAAGTTGACCTCAGACGTGGGTTTGTTGCCACATTGCCGCTTACAAGGGAACACAGGCAAGTGTGTCTCACGGATTTAAATGAAACTTGGTGGGTTTATAGACTGATGTGGTGTGAGAACAACGGTAACCTTTTTAGATGCGGAATCGCCCGTTTTCGGGGGTGGAGCGCTCTATCTGCAACACAACCCTTCGCTATTGGCTTTAATATCTCCAAAACTGTAAGACATATCAGAAAAAAGTTAGGATAAATATTTAACTGCTTTAGTAGTACTAAAGGATAGCGATAATAGTTTTCTTCTGACAATTATTGTTTATCAGCAACAACCCCCTCCCCCCATATTTATTTCAAATTTGAAAATTTTTATTTGCTAAAAAATACAAGTTATGCAAAATTCATCCATATATATTAAACATGCCAGAAAATAACACAATTTATACAAAAAAGCACCGATTTGAAACAAAAATCAAAAGGTTAGGATGTACATGAACAGTACCGTTTGGGTGTTGTTGCTGGTCTACCACCCAAACCTTTATCAAAACTAAAAATTGATGGTTAAATTGACTGGGATAGCTCAGGTGACAACATTAACGATGTTGATTTGACTTTCTTTCCAATTCGATGTAGGTATATAATTTTACACAAGCTGAAGCGTTGAACAAAAATACATTAGTATTAATATTGTTTTGTTCTAGTGTGTTGCTGCCGCCCTTCAAATAAGTACCTAAGTGAACTGTATACAGAATAAAGTGTAGTGCAAAGAAAGAAAATGGAATGCCTGGTCCAAAAAAAAAACCGACAGTTTTAATTTTTTGCTTCTCTATTTAAGCTTACCCCTATTAGAAAGTTTAGTTACTTCATAGCGAATTTAAAATGGAAAGTTGTTGATATTCCTTCTACCGCCATACAGAAATTGGTTAAGTATTTGAGATAAATTAGTATTACTCCATCCATAAATTGGTTTTCTTCGGTTATCTTACTTGAAACGTTTGTTAAAGGTACAATCAAGGCAGTGAGTTTTATTTATGTAGAACCGTTATTTCAATAACCGACATAACCTATTCGGGACGGTAGGAAACACGTGGAATCGATCATGAAAACTAGCAACTATGTTTTTTAGGTCACTGATTACGTGGATGTCTACCTCCAAAATTTCACTATAACTAAAGCTCTCTATAACTGCGAAGGTTTAGTTTCTGGAAAACAGCAGAAGTAATTATGATACCGAAATTCAACTACTGAAGTTATCTCCTATAGGTCAATGCCACTATTGCCCGTGATCTCAAAGGTGTTTGAGAAATTGCCCTTTCTAAAAGATTAAAACCGATACTAAATGAAAAACTGCTCTACTACCGAAGACAATAGAATCCACATAGAATCGCAACTATTATTGAAAGATTTCTAGAAGAGAGAGAAGTTTGTCCCACATTACTTCTGGATGTGGCTTAAGCTTTTGATAGTTTAGCACGGGGGCCTGTATTATAAAATCGAGTTAATCCTACCAACAAAACACGGCCAACTCAAACAAGAAGAGCGAATACTATTTTTTATTATCAGTCATGTAGGACTGTATACAGTGCGAGAAAAAGTGTGAGAAAATTCTTCTAACATTAGAAAGCATTTCAGGTGTGATAAGGTTAGCTGTTTCTATTATTTTAGCTCTCAGTGCATCCAGATTTTCTGCTCGCTCGTGGCGCCTGCTTGTCGCGTCACAAAGACGCGTACTTGTCGCGTTAGCCAATAGCTCGAGTAGGCGGGGTTTAGGAGACATTATACGCTAGGATTGGGGGAAAAGGTGTGGTGTACTTGCCGGCATGGTACGGGAATATTTTTCCTCGCACTGTATATATATATATTCGATTTCTCCTTCTACTCGTAGGGTGACGAGGTTTGTCGTCGAGGTTGCCGACTCTTTCCTTCTTTAGTATTTCGCAGTGAATTCTCTCCATCGTTTCCTGTCCTCCGCCATGCTCCGCGCCTCCCCGTCGGTCACATTTCTCGTCAGATTTTCGTGTATCGTCCCATTCAAGGTCTTTCGTGGTCTTCCTCGACTCCTGCTTCCCGTCACTCTCGCCCTCCATACAGCGTTGACCTGTCTGTCTTCCTGTAGTCTAATTAAGTGTCCCACCAGTTCAGTTGTTTCTCTTCAATACGTCCTAGATCGGGCACAAAGTCCAGTTCTGCTCGGATGGATTCATTCCTTATCCTATGCAGCCTGGTTACTCTCTTTATTCTCCTCAAACACTTCATTTAGAGAGCCTGTATTTTACTACTGTTTCTAGGATCCATCACCCAAGTTTCACTTCCGTATCTCAGGTTGGCAGAACTATTGTCTTGTTTGTATTGTCTTGGCCAGCTTCGTTTTCTTTGCTATACCTCTGTGGTTAAATATTGTTGTTTTTAGTGAGTGGTATGTTCTGGTTGCTGCCTGTAGCCTGCTATTTATATCCTCCTCGTAGCTGCTCCTGCAATCAATCACACTCCCGAGGTACTCCCGAGGTAACTCTTGGCCTGTTCTATATTCTGCCCGTCCAAGCTAATATTGATTGTTTTCTTTTCTTTTGCCACCGCCATTACTTTGGTTTTTGTTGTCCTTATGCTCATGTTTGCACTTTTAAGCTGCTCATTCCATATATTTAGGTTTGCCTGCAGATCATCCGCTGTTTTCCCAAAGATACACCGTATCGTCTGCGTCTGCGAGGCATTCCTTTATTGAGACATTTCTTAAATTTAGATACCCTACTTCCGCCTTCTTTGTCCGTGTCTTAGTTACTTTGGCTATTTCATCTAGGTATATTGAGAACAGTAATGTGCTCAAGACTCCTCCCTGTTTTAGGCCTTGTGTTGTAATGAATTCCTTTGTAATATAATTACACGTCCTAACGCAGTTCCTGCTGGTGTTGTAGCAATTTTGCACTGATCTCAATAATTTATTACCCACCTTCCTCCTTTTCAAGATCCTCCATAATAGTCGCCTATTCACCCTGTCGAAGGCCTTTTCCAAATTCACAAAGCACAGGTATATTTCTCCATTCATCCGTAAGTTATTCTTTAGGATCTGTCGGAGAGTGAAAATATGATCCTGAGCGCTATACCCCTTCCTGAACCCACTCTGAGTGCCCCCCATCTGCTTTTCCACTCTTTCCCTCAACCTTGCCTCCAGTATGCACTAAAACATCTTTGCTGCTGTATGTACATACATAGTGACGATATTCCCCCGTAATTATTGCAGTCTCTGGAAGCCCCCGTCTTGTGGAATGGCATAATGACACTTGCTTCCCAGTCCTTTGGCATCTTTTCTCCATTCCAAATTCTGGAGCACATTGTGCGCATTACTTTGATGCCGGCCTCTCCAGCAAACTTCCACTGTTCTGGTTTAGTGTCGTCATATCCTGCAACCTTTCCTAGTTTTATTCTTTTAAAAGCTGTGGAGGAGGTGGAGTCCTCCACCGCAATGTTATCATCCTCGAGTACCCTTTCCTCTGCTGGTGTACTAGTCTCTGTGTGTTTTTCGTTTACATCCAGAAGTTGTTCAAAGTATTCCTGCCATCTACTAATTATTTCCTTGTCCTCTGTAATTATCTTTCCCCTCTTGTCCTTGATTTGTTTCAGTGGTGACTCCTTTACCTTTCTTAAACTCTTTACGACCTTATAAAACAGCATTTTGTTCTCTTTGTAGTTTCCTTCTATTTGCTCTCCAAACTCCTCCCACTGTTCTCTCTTAGCTTGTTGGATGACCTCCTTTACTCTCTTTCTCTGTTGTGGGTACCGTCCATAGTTTTCTTTGTTCCTGTTGTTTAAATAGATTCTCCACTTCCGTTTTTGTCCCCCTCTCTCTTCTCTCTTCACTACTGGGCTCCACCAGTGTGTCCCATTCTTATTCCCTTCCTTACTCTAGCAACTCCACATGCTTCCATTGCTGTCCTTGTAAGTATGTCTTTTATCTTTGTCCATATCGCTTCTACATTAAGTTCACTGCACGTCCCCATTTCCATAACTCTCTCCTGCAACCCACGTTGATAGCGCATTTTCACTTCTTCCTCCCTCATCTTATAGCATTTTATGATATCTTTGCTCATTTTCGCACCTCGCTCTGTCGTTTGTCTGTCTCTTGCTCCTGAGATCAGGACATTCGCTTCCAACAAATAGTGGTCAGTTCCTATTTCATACCCTCTTCTTACTCGGACGTCCACTCTTCTTTTTTTATTCCTAGTCATGTAAGACTAAGACTAAAAAAATAAGTTTCTCTCTTTCTTACTATTGTGTTATTAAGTCGTATTGTTTTCAAAGTTGTTTATACTTCTTAGAATTTATGTTGTAGCGTTGTGGTAACATTTTTATGTTGTTGTGTGGTATTGACATCTGAGGTTCGTGGACTGATTTTTAGCGGTTAATGTTATGAATTTAAAATTGCACATGGACGACTCGATAATGCGCACACAAAATGTGCTCACGTAGAGCGACAGGCGAACAATTATCTGTTATCTCGATTGATATTGATGTTGAGAGAAAATGTGTATACATAACCACGTTTTCTTTGGCAATTTTGTTTCGTTTCTTCGTATTCCACTAAATTTTTAAGTTTTAGTTCATAATTTTTCCTTTGCATTTTTTCGTTTGATTTTTATTTTACCACTTCATCTTGGTTGCTATTGGTATTTAAGGCAGAAAGAAGTGTGGTTTTTTTCAAAATCTATTACAGATTTCACGGGTGCGTTTAGGTTGGTGAAATTAACTTTTAGTTGCGAATTTTTTATTTTGAATTAAATAATTTTAACCGTGGAATCCAACATGCAACATGTGGAATCCAAACATCTACTAGCAGCAGAGCAAGATTTTGCGGCTGACAATATTCTATTATCTAAACTAGCTACTCCTACTTTAAAAAGCTTTCTAGCAAAATGCATAAACACAACCTAAAGAGAGTATCCTGTGCCCTAAGGTTATTATAAAGTAATGGATGGATTAAAATCGAAGATATTCGATAATTGTATATCGATTTCTGCGAACGCATCTACTGTTTCGCTGTAAATGTCATTGGAATATTATATCCAGTAGGGTTAATGCTGAGACAATATCTATCCACAATAATCGATGAGAGTTTAGATCAAATATTTAATAATGTACATGAAAAGAACAAATACAGTTAGACATGGATAGACATGGACAGAGTCCAGATAAAAAGTCTTCGATAGTTTTCTAAACGTATTTCATTTACTATAGAGCTGTAGAAACAAATTCTCCAGTCATATACACACAGAAGTTTCGTGAGTTTCCAAAGCCACAAATGCTTTTTTTGCTACGTTGGTTTAATTAAATGTCATGAGTAAGCTCTAGCGATAAAGCTACTGCATCCACTGCTATAACAAAGTCCATTGTTAGACTATTAAAGTTTTTACGTTTGAGTTCGATTGTCTATTTATGACAATGATAAATCCATGTGTCGCCAGAACTATGATGCGCGATCCGCGTTTCCCACAAATTTCAGTTGATTATTACCTCATGTCAGGCCGAATCATAATTTTGGAAATCGAATTACCGAATCTTTTGTCCTGTTTGTCGTTACTATAACGCAGGAATATGACCGCGTCTATGGGTGCGATAAGCTAGCTAGCAATTTCTCCTATGCAATACGTCCGCTTGAATACGCCCGACAAAGGCTGTCGATAAGCCTTTGTCCGGTCTGCACAACATTCAAATGACAGCCAATCGAACGGCCGATAATAGCACGAATCAATTATTTTAAGCGACAAATCGTACATTTTTGTATAGCTGTGTAGTTTTAAACTCCCAAATTTACCAAACAGAATGAAAATAATAAAAGTGAATATAACTTTTTAGAAAGTGATACTTAGATTATTTTAACAATTGATAATGATTTGTTTTTACTTTAGTTGCTGTATCATAATTTTGGAAATAGATTTATCGTATGTTTTGTCCTACTTGCTGTTGCTGTAGCGGGGTATATGATCGCGTTCAATAGGTTCGGTAAAGCAACAACTTCTCTTATACACTAGGTCGGCTTCTATAGGTTTGACAACCCAACGTCCAGTTTACTATGAACACTATTCAAACGCCATCAAAGCGCCGTCAACAGCACAAACCAATTTAAAGCACCAAAGCGTACATAACTCCAATCCAGTTTTAAGGTTCCAATCTATCAAACATAGCAAACGTACGTAACGTTTTTTATTGGCTGATCAATACCGCATTGCAATTGAATTTTTTTTTTATTAGAAACATGTTTTATGCTGGTTTTTTGTTACTAAATGTAGATCACTATTAATTTAGTCAGAGACGCTTGCTACATTACATTATTATTATTTAAAAAAGTAGGTATTTTTAGTTTCATAAACAACATGTAACCACTTTATGAATGAAAGTAACGTGTGGAAGAATAAATTTCCATTTGGAGTAAGCTTTAAAAAAAAGACACGTCTTTGGAAATGGAAATTTGTTATTCCACACGTTACATATTCAAAATGTTGGCATTGAAACCTTCGGTGCCTTTAAAGACCTGAAAGAAATTTGCATAACATTTATGTAACTTTCTCCTTGTTTGTAGTACAAACGTGTTTTATAACTTTTCTTTCTTAAGATTTCGTTTTATTTTGTAGGTCACCTCGAACTGCTAAGGAGTTTTAGTACATATCCATGAAGAACTGTGTCCTTCGTTATGTTTCCGTTAATGAAAAATTGTAAAAGTGTATCCTAAAAATATAATCCTTTTCGCTACACATTTTATTCTTTTGCTATACGTTCCATAAAAAATTGAGTGAGCTCTAGTGGGTCTTAAAATTCTATAAAAGTCCATAAAATGCTGCATACAATGCAATAAAATACATACACTGTAAAACAATTTAAATAATATTTAATAACAAATTTTGTTGATATAGATTTAAGAGTTTCGTCGATGAGGTTTACTTCGACATCTACTAAACATTTTCTAAATACTCTGTACTCAAAATTCACACGTAAAATTCAATTATTGATGCAGAGAATAGCTTATACCGTCATAAGTTTGCGAGACTTATGATGCAATGATCTCAGAACTTTATACATATATGAGTTCTTTTGCTCAAAATAAGTATTTACCATTGAATCATTATGACAAATTGATTCAATTTTATTGCTAGAAATGTCATTTTTTGTAAAAATTTCAACGAACTGATATTTTTGAAGGATACATTTTCCAACAAAATAGTGGAGTAAAATTGAAGTATTTGTTCCTAGGAAGTCATGGTTGATGTACGTCGAATACAGGACATCCAAAGTACACGTTTTATACAATTTCAATAATAGAATAGTAATACATACTTCACTGCGTTTCATTATTATTTATTGATGCACATGGAATAAAATTATTAAACAAATATATTTTGTTTTTATTTACTAATATTATTAAAAACATAAGAAACCAAGTAGGTATGTTATGATCACGCACTACACCAGTAAATTCGCATAACACACATAATATTTACACTGTTAAAAAAATAAATGTAGCGGATTGGGTCATTTCGTGTATTTACATAAGTTTTGTTATTCCCATAAATATTGCAGAATTATACAGGGTGTCTATCGTAAATCGTCCATTAGAAATATATGGGAAGCGGATAAAGCTAGAAGTCTGAAATTTTGGATTTAAATATGGTAGGAAGGGAGCTAAAGGATAAAAATATTTTCAATAAGCTGGCGGTTCCAGTTATATCGGAAGTTGACAACAGCTTTGTTAATTTAAATGGAATGACCCAAATTTTATTTTTTTTCTTAATCTATATTCAATTTTCAACAACTTTCGTACTACGTTTAACAGGCCTAAACTTAATCGTTTTCGAGATATTGAATTTTTTCGCAAAAATTATGCAACCGCAGTAACATTTCAAAAAACGTATTTTCATAATTAGGCATATGCGATAATGTTCATACTTCATTAACAATTAGCTGAGACATCGAACTTTTCAGAAATACACCCGGCAGGACATTCATGCATACATTTTTAGTGACATCCTTAGACAAACAGCGATTTTTTTAAATGGCACCTACCAAATATTTTTATCATATCGAATGTAAAATTAAAAATCTCGTTAAACGGTATTAGGTTTCCCTGTACCTAAAATGTATCCTTTTCCGATTAGTTAAGTTTTTCCGTGATCTTGTTGCAAAAGCGATCGTTTGATAGTACATTCATTTGTTGTAAATTGGGTTGCCTACAAATTAGTTTTGACGTTTATGTAACTTAGGTTGGTTGATTTCATATTTACGGTGAAAAATTAATACAGGTATCATTTGGAAATCGAGTTATAAAGATATTTCACATATTCAGTTCTTGACAACGTTGACAAGTCTTTAGTGTGTTCTAAAATGGCAACTAATTATTTCCATAATGTTGATATTTTGGATTTATTTATTGTTCATGGTTAATGCCAACAAATAATAAGTAGACCATGCAGGACATTTAATGAAAAATATCCGAATTTGCCGCCGCTTAATAGAACAAAATTCAGAAGGTTACATCCAATTCTACCGGGATATCAACAATTATCTGGGTCGTGGGCTGTCATGAAATGGGAAACATCTGTCATAGCTTATACCTTCCATTTGCTTGATTAAGAATTTAGAATTTAGATTGAGTATGAGTTGTCATTTTAACACTGATATTTTTGACAAGAATTTCTAGCGTAACATTAAGCTATTACAGATGTTTCCCATTTCATGACCGCCCACGACCCAGATAATTGTTGATATCCCGGTATTAGTCATGGGAACACTGGAGCAATACGAAAAACTAAACCAGTCACGAATGACGAGAACACTGTCATTATGGTTTTAGCTTATTTTCGTGCTAATCCAAACAAAATCATTCCATTTAAATTAACAAAGCTGTCAACTTCCGGTATAACCGGAACCGCCATTTGTCAGATGAATATTTTTGAGTTGTTTAGCACAGCTTTCAGAAAATATTCTGTCTACCATGTATATGGCAGCTGGTAAAATGACTTGCTCTGCATTCGTGTGTGGCTTCTAGCAGTTGGCTATTTTATAAGCCAGTTTGTATGATGGCAATAAAGCTTTGTCATTTACTGTGAGAGCTTTGTGGAAATTTGACTTCTGTTTTCGTAAAGATCTAAGTTTCTCTACAAATTCACGGGGCTTATCGACATATTATTTGTGCAGAATTTCTAGACCTCTCTCCAATTTATTGGGTTCCATGCTATCTGAAATTTAAGTTTAAGTATGTTTGATCATATTTTCGTGTTTTTTATTAAATAACAGGATTAGCACTGGTACTGGGCGCAGGATTGAAGTTGTTTACAACAGTGGAATATAAAATAAACAATTTATAACGTACAAAATCTTTTGCGTCAGTACTAAAGGGCTTATTTTATGAAAGTGCATGTCGGCTTGGACTAAAACCCTGCATATATGAAGATCAAAAGCGTACTTGGTTGATCAAGCACGTCACAATTCCTTTGCGCTACACATCAAATGGTTACTGTTCGCAACGTTTCACAGGAAATATTAAAATGAAAAGATAAAAAAATACTTATATGTGAAAAAGAAAGCTAACAATAAGTCATCGCAGTTGAACTTCAGGATTGGAATGTTGAGGCTTTAAGGAGTAA